>PVNU02002091.1:0-16836 GCA_003013855.2 Liriodendron chinense
AATTTATAAAACTATGATCTCTAATTCAAAGTGGCAACCAAACGGGAATTTTAATTAATTAATAAGAATCAATTTCGAAATAACCGCCTTGCTCCTGAAAGCAAAGTGGGCATTTCCTAAAAGGGGGTGCTGCTCTGTGTGCCTAAACAGGGCGGAATATGTGTTGGATTAGCAATGCATATGGAACCAATTTAAGTCCGGAGTGAAGAGAGTATTCTCATCTAATGAGCCACACATACTCCGAATTTGGACTGTTGAATTTCTCTTTTATGACAAGCATTTTTCTTCTACAAGTTTAACTGGATTGATCAGTTGACCAACATTATTCTCCTTTCAGGTGAGCCACACACATTCAATAAGTTAAGTCGCCACATGTAGATTGATTTCATCGTGTGATAATGAACGGACCATCCTGATTTTTGTCTCTATATACCAGTGCCCCATTATTCATGTGCAGATTGCGTGGTGTCCCTGCCACTACTCATGTCTATGGTGACCTGACGTTGCGGGATTTGATTGGGCCACGTCTCGCTAGTAGAGATGAAGCCACACAAAGTATGTTTGAAACTTAACTGAGGTTGAGAGTACAAACTTGGTCAAGCCCATCTTTGCATGTGGCCCAATTAAATCCGGCCACATCAGGTCACCACAGAAATGGTAGTGGTAGGGTCCACGTCCAATCCGCATCCCATTCAGTGGAAAGTAAAATCATTGCACGTTAACTTGACATAAGACTCGTTGTGGACGAAGGCTGCTCTACGCCAAATAATATTATACATGGCCTTACAACCTTGCATGCTATTCTTATATTTCCAATTTTAACTAGTAGGGTCCATGGTTTGGAAATCCAGAACATCTGTCTATTGCGCCCCTGTGGATGGACCATGGATAAAAAAATTATTATTATTATTAGTTTTACCTTAGAATCTTATTATTGTTATTTATTGCCCTATCTCTATATCAGTCACCACTCAAGCTGGCCAAGTTCGTTTTGCCTCTGTTTTTATTTTTATTTTTATTTTTTTAATTTTTATTTTCCGCGCACACACACACCCCACACATGCCAACTCACTGAACCTGCAATGGGTGTCATGTTGAAACTCTTGTGAGTCAACCACTGAGCCATGCAGGTTCGTTTTTCCTCTGTTAGGACTCATGATCGCCAGCATGTACGGTCCCATTGTGGCCCACATGCAAAGACGCCCAATAATCCAAACCATCCACGTCCTCTATTCTAGAATGATCAATCCACTATCAGCTAATCATACTTCGAAGTTGATTTTGAATTTTTATTTTTTGGGAGTTGAATAAAATGGATTGAAAGTTTCTTTTACCTAAATTCATCAACCCGTACTAATAAATTATCGTTCGTAGTAAATATCTCTGGCTGGCTCAATGGGCCTGGAGACACCCCATCCGACCAGCCTGACCCAGCTTTGGACCAGCTTTGGACCAATTAGCTTGGCCGACTTGCGTGCATGGCTGATCAATTCTCGGACTGGCTTTGGGCTCAAGTAATTTTTGTCTGCCCGGTCTGACCAGATTATATGCGCATGTTTTATATCTTACGAATCCTGCAAATACTTCAACCTTCATTAGGCAACCCGAGCACCTAGAATGTAGACTGTTGATTTCGTTTATTGGGTGTCTATTTTTTGTACATGTACGTGTGGCCCACTAGCTAACTGGATAAATTATGGACTTTCATGTGGAAAATAGGGATTCTATAAATTTCGGCCTGTTGAACTAGGCTAATGATAGGTCTTGGCTGGGCCCAGGCCTTGGACCTTAAGGGTCGTTTGGGATGCAACAAAAAAAGTTACTTATTCTGCTGACAACAGAAGTTTAGTTGCTTATTCTGAATAAGTTAATTATTTGGTAAATAGCTGGTTACCAGCTCCTCCTGATGGACCGAAGACTTGTTAAGTAATTTAGTTTTATTTTTTACTTTTTGGTTTTTTCCCATCAGTTGAATAGTTGAGGGCATCTTGTGAAACCCTACTCATTCGCAGGGAAGCTTCTTTGAAACCGGACAAGTAGAGTGGATCCGTAACACGCTATCATGGCAAGTCTTAAGAACCACTCCCTAGTGGCCCCATGTCTAGGAAAATTATCTGGCAAAAAGATGGACAATGTGTATTCAATACATATGATCAAGATAGACTTTTACAAGGTTTCAATGGTGAAAGTCATCATCTCCACCGCTTGGAGATGTGGGTCCACAAAGGTTGGGAAATGAATGGACGGTGCAGGTGAACAGCCTAACAAGATGGATGATCCACATAAGGTGGGCCTCACATGATGGATGGTCTACATCAAAGGTTGGTCCTAAGGATGAGTGACCCATATCCAAGACGGGCCCCGCATGATGGATGACCCACGTCAGAGGTGAGGCCCACATGATGGATGTGATTTTCTTTGCCATCAAACCTGTTTACCAGGTCACCATATCCAAGGCGGGCCCCGCATGATGGATGGCCCACATCAGAGGTGTGGTTCACATGCTATTTTGCCATCAAACTTGTTAACCAAGCCACGTGAGACCTAATTGATATGGAAAACATAAATATCTGTTTGTTCCAGGCTCTGTGGGCCCCACCATTTCACAATGGGAACAACATCGTCCACTTGTGGAACATTCCTGGAGTCCACAGAGATGTCCGTACAAATCTACCATGTGTAGCTGTTTTTCAGTTTTGTTGGACACTAACAAATAAGTAGAGGCCCACATCCAAGGTGGGCCCCCACATGATGGAAACCTACATTGATAGGGGCCACACAATGAACTATTCACATTAAAGCTTGCCCCGCATGATGGATAGTGGATGTGAGGGTAATCAAATAGACTTAAGGGATGATTACTTATGATGTTGAAAATCAAACATGCTTTTCTACTTTTGGATAATAAGTATGTATTTGCCTAAATGCTTATCTGTTAATTAAGTAAAAACCAAGATAAGTTACTTATCTAATAAGTAGCTTAAGTAAGTTACAATCCGAATGGGCTCTAAGTGTTACTGGGGGCCAGGCCTAGGTTGTCCCAGAAGATTAACAATCTGAATTATGATTAGGCTTAATCCTAATTTGGCAGGATCCTTTTGTCCAAACGGACCCTAAGCTTTACTCGCATGAAGCACAACATTTATTTCACAAACCTTACATCACAAACTGATCCAATTATAATAACAACATTGAAAAAGCTTATTAGAAACATGGCGTCGATGGAAGATACATGCAACACGCACACGCAGTACGAGGCTACTCATTGCTAAGCCCACAAGCACATGCCAAAGTGGCACGCTCCCCACATTCGACCTTCTCACTCGATGTGTAGTAGATCTTCTGATTTTTAGGCTGGAAGATCTAGACAATGTGGCCCACCAGATGAGAAGCGTGGACCTCCCATGCAGGCATGTTTGGTGGTTCCATACACATGTGGGCATCACAAACTAGAGTGTTTCATAAGTCAGTTCAAAAGAAGGGGATTTACACGGGCAACAGGGACACACATCAAAGGATGTGTCCTAGGGAGTGTCATTCCTGGGCCCTCCGTCATATCAACAGTTGCACTCTCTCCGCTGATCCCAACAGTCCAATCGAAGCATTGGATCATGGAAGCAAGCGTTGTTTGTACAACCTGCATTGCTAGAGAAGTGCCGGGGCAGCCTCTCTGTCCGCTCCCGAACGGCAAGAAATGAAAATGCTGCCCCCTAACATCCACGTTGTGACTCCGGTCACTCTCATCGGACGGCATGAATCTCTCAGGACGGAATTCAAGTGGGTCGATCCAATGCTCGGGGTTCCTTCCAATGGCCCACACATTGATGAACATGTGGGTCTTAGCTGGTACATTGTAGCCTCCAATCTTGCAATCTTCGCTGGCTTCCCTATGGATCAGTGGGCCTGTTGGGTGCAGTCGGAGTGTTTCTTTGACTATTGCGTGTAGGTAAGGAAGATTTGGGATGTCTGATTCTTCGACCAATCTAGTATTTCCGACGACTGAATCGATCTCTACCTTTACTTTCTTGAAAATGTCAGGATGGTTAATGAGCTCCGCCAAGGCCCATTCCGTTGTGATTGCAGTCGTATCGGTTCCCGCCACAAAGATATCCTGTGGAAGATTCAAAAGATAGCATAAATGCCATCTGATCAAATATTAAATAAGCTGGGATCGGCTTGCTGGATTTGTTGGGCCTTCGGGTAATTATAAGCCCATTTTATCTCTTGGGCCTTTGGACTTCAAAACTTTGGGGTGGGGAACTTGTTTTAAGACTCTGGCAAGTCCATCCGAGTTGACTCGGACCCGGTCGGACCTGATCCGATTCACACCAACAGTCACCTGGACGAATCATGCCCGAGCCCGGCTGATTTAGCCCCCCACTCGCCCTGCAATTTGACTCCAGGTTGGACGATTATAATGGCAAGGAGGCCCAAGGGCTTGACTGTTTACAATCCACGCCGTCCATCCATTTTTCCGGCTCATTTTAAGCATGAAAATGAAGCAGATCCAAATCTCAGATGGACCACACCACAGGAAACAATGGTGATTGAACGCCCACCATTAAAAACTTCCTAAGTCCCATTGTAATGTTTATTTGCCATCCAATTCATTGATTTGTTCACACATACCTAGATTAAGAGAATACACAAATATCAGCTTGATTAAAAACTTTTGAGCGTTCAATCACCAGTCTTTATGGCAGGCGTGGTCCCCTGAGATTTGGATCTGCCCCATTTTTCGGCTCATTCCTTAAAATGAGCTGGCAAAATGGATGGACGGCGTGATAAAAGACATAATCATGGTGGGGCCCACATAGCTTTCCATAGCACACGGTACCGATGTGGGTGCTGTGTGCTACACTACGCAATCTGAGTCCGTTGTCACGTATCTGATGTACGGGTCGGATGTGCTGAATACATTACGTGGGCCCACGTCTTCCCGTTACCACCATAAGCGTATGAAGCAAGACGTCCGGAGAGGAGAAGGCCAATGAGCTTACCAGGATAAAGGCTTTGATGTTTTCCTTCGTCAGTTTCATCTCGGTGCCCTCATCTTCCGATATCTCGAGCAAAATATCGAGAATATCCTTCACACCATTGCCTCTCTCCCTCTTCATCTTCCTATCTTCTTCATGCTCTTCGATGATCTTCTCCATCATCTCATCGAATCTCCGGTGTACGTCCTGGTACCTCTTTTTCAGCCCCTGCAAATCTAAATTCCGACAGAACCAGATAAAATCCGATATGTTAAACGTACCGGCCAGCACCGCCACCTCATGCACTATCTTCCTCACTTGCTCCGCCTCCCCTTCCGTGTCCGAACATATCCGGCTCATCATCATCCTCGATACTGTGTTGTTCGAGAACGTTATGAGCTCTAGTCCAACGTTAACTGCTTCTCCACCGTTGGATTTCGTATGCAGTAGTTGCAAGAATCGCCGGATCTCTTCACGGCGGATGGGCTGGAACTGATCGAGCGTGCGTCCGCTTAAGAGCTCGGACATGCACAACTTCTTCAAGAACTTCCAGTAGGGGCCGTAGGGAGCGAAGGCGAAACCAGCGGTGCCGTAGGCGAGGTAACGGATGGCTGAGGATTGAGGTCGGGAAGAGAAGTTGGTCTCATGGGTCTTGAGGATTTCTCTTGCAATGTCAGAGTTGTTGGCGACCATAGCGGAGACAGAGCCAAGGTTGAGGTGGATGAAGGGGCCATAGCGCTTGAGAGCTTGTGGAAGGCTTGGTGAGGGATGGGACCAAGTACGTGGAGGTGTCCGATAATCGGGAGCCATGTCGGGCCCGGAGGTAGACCGCGTGCTGTGGTTCGGGAATTGGAGAAGATGGTCCGGATAAGGAGAGTGGAAATGAGCCAGATGAGGAAGAGGATGGCGTAGGATTGGAGGTCGCCGGTCATGGTTTGTGTGATGGACCGTTGGATGGAGAGTGGAGAGGAATGGGAATGAAGAGGTGATGAGATGCAATGGTGTGTGCCTTTTTAAAGAAGACTGAAATGAGACCAGGTAAACGAAATCCGACGAGATTGGGCATGTTGGAGTCAGAAATAACGAGAATGCACTTGTAACCACTACCGTGAGAAGTCCACTCCAGCCATCCCCTTCTGAAGCTCACAATAGTATATAACAACTGTGCATTACGATAATAAAAAAGTTTCCATTGAGAAGATAATACTGGCAATCTCTGGACCCCTCACTATTTTGCATTTGACCACCCATTTGTTCGACATTAATTGGATGGTTGAAATTGCTGGATCAGTGTGATTTTAGAAATGTGCCACATCCAGAATGAGACCTACAGTTTAGATGGTCTGGATGGCTGTATATCAGTGCCAATCATGATGACGAGTCAATCATTTTTTAGATGGTGAAAAATTAGCATAGAGTTTGGACCTTGCATCGATAATGCATACCGGAGGGGATTGCCTCGGTAACCCACGGGTATCCTGTTGACACAATGCACGTCGCCCAATTAAATTCAACCGGGCCACATCACTAGGCAATCCATGAGAGCGGATTAGGTGAACCCCCGGATCCACCTAGGTCGCTGGGACCCTGACTGGGGCCCACTGTGATGTACGTGATTACATCTACGCCGTCCATCGTATTGAAAACTCATTTTAGGGCATGATCCAAAAATGAAGCAGTTCCAAATCACAGATGGACCATAGTACAGGAAACAATTGTGATTGACCATTAAAAACTTCTTGTGGGCCACAAAATCTTTAGATCAAGATGATACTTGTGTGGTCCCTTCATCTAGGTGTTTGTGACCTTATAAACGGGTTGGATGGCTAATAAACATTCTGGTGGAATTCATGAGGTTTTTAATGGTGGGGATTCAATCACGGCTGTTTCTTATAGTGTGGTTCACCTAAGATTTGAATCAGCTTCGTTTTTCGGTTCATGCCCTAAAATGAGCTTTCAAAATGGTTGGACGGTGTGGATTTAAGGCACATACAACAATGTGAACCCCACTATCAGGGGTCCCACCCATCTACATCATAGAATACTATTAGTTATATTGGTAGACAGATATACGGTGTAACATAATCTAGCATGTGTCCTTCTAAACGTGGATTATGTACATCAATCCAAACAGTGTGGTACATTTCTCCACATGCTACGTGCCGCAAGTATGTGTGGAAAGTTTAGGCTCTAGATCCAAAATTGTTGTGATTGGACAACCAAACTTATTAACCATCTAGTTAAGCAATTTTGTTGTTGAAAGTGGAATATTTCTCATTCCTTTCTTTATGGCCAATGATTGGGTGACTATGATGGTCTAATCCTCAGGCTTTTATTCCCTAGTGCGGAAGGTTTTGCTGGTCCCCACCTTCATGCTAGCATAGCCACATCCCGAACCTTTTTAATAACACATCGCATGTCCAATCATCAATCAAAACAGTTGATTCAACAGTACCAATGGAGCCATTCATGGTGCAGGAATCACTCCCATCGGATGACCCTAAACTATGAACGAGCCCTATTTATTATGACTGCATCTTTCTTACGAGTCAGGAATTATAAGCATTAAAAAGTAGAATCTATCACATGGGTGGTTCAAGTCAATCATTGAATCCATTTAGTGTATTCACTTAGGCCAGTTTCTTTTGATATAGTTACTTATATTTTAGCATTTATTAATTAATTATAAAATTAAATATCAATTAAGAAGTTGACATCTTTGCTTTTTTATAGGTCTTAGGTAAAAAACCGAAGTAGACTACGTGGGCCCCATGCGTTGTATCCATGCCATCCATTCATTTTATCAATCATATCAATCATTTCAACGCCTAAGCCAAAAAATGGGGCAAATCCAAAGATCAAGGGGACCACATAATAGGAAAAATGGGAATAATGACGCCACCATTAAAACCACTGTTTTCTTTGGTGTGGTCCACTTGAGTTTTGGCTCTGTGCCATTTTTAGGCTCATGGGCTAAAATGATCTAAAAAAAATGAGTGGGCGGAAGGGATATAATGCGTACATCATTGTGGAGCCCATAAAGTTCCCATAAGTAAATAACGTTGAGATGTGATGGTGTAATTATATTCATTTCAAATAGAGAAAATACTTAATTATTATGCATGCACACTAAAAATACACCTAATTACTCTCTGGATAGGATTTGGCGGGTTCGATCACCTGACGACTGTTGCACAGTTTAGGTTGGTTGCGCGGTTTTATGTTAGATTTGTTTTTAATTCCGATTTTATGCTATTTAAATGGGTATAATGCGGGATTAAGGTAACACAAGGAGTCTTAGACATATTCAAGTGGGTTGAGAGAGTTCTAAGGTGAGAGAAAAAGCTTGTGGTAGCTTGAGTTTCTTTGTAAAGCTTTAGGATCCAGGTAAGTCATTCTTCTGAATCTCTTGTAACTTTTGATTCATAATAGATTCGCTTTGTGCTGTTGTGTTTTACCCGTGAGGGGTTTTTTCACGTAAAATTTGGATTGTCCTCTTGTGATTGTCGATTTACTTGGTTGTTGCCGTTGCGGTTTATTTCATGTAATTTACACTTTATCTACCAGGATTCCCAACAAGTGGTATTAGAGTGAATGTTGGGCGGCAGAAGGAATCTAAGATGAGGTATCAATGATTTTAGAATGAGATTCGACATAGATAAGTATTCAAAAAAAAAAACAACTTTGAACTTTGGAAAGTCAAGATGAAGGGCCTCCTAGTTCAACAAGGACTGGAAGAAGCACTCCTTGGAGAGCGATCGAATCTATTAAAGAAGAAGAGTGGAAGAAGATGGATCAGAAGGATATGATCTTAATCTAGTTGTACCTAATGAATGAGGTCATGTACAATGTCATGAGGTAGAAGACTGCGACTAATACATGGGCAAAATTGGAGAACATCTACCCTAAAAATCTCTAGAAAACCGCTTGTATTTTATGCTTTAGTTGTTCAATATGAAGATGATGGAGGGGACTGATGTTGAGAGCTACATCAATAATTTCAATAGGCTCGTTTGCAAATTGTTGGATGTAGATGAACAAATGAAAGACGAATTTTAGCATGTATTGTGTTGAATTCTCTTCCGGATTCATATGAGTTATTTAAAGACTCGTTGTGCGCAGGTAGGGAGACCATTAGCGTTGAGATCATTATCTTACCCTTCAGTCGAAGGCGATGAGAAACAAAAGCGGTGGTGTAGGTTATTCTACGAAGGAGGCATACTGGTTATGAGGGGAAGAAATTCTGACCAAGATGTGGTATGCTCGCGATCGAGATTTAAATCTAAGGGCAAACAGAAGAGCAATGTGAGGTGTTGGATTTGTAAGGAGAAAGGGTACATGAAGAGGGATTGTAAGAATCCCATGATAAGGTAAGAAAAGTTTGAAGATTTTTCTAGGGGGGTTAATACCGCAAAATCTACGGAGGATGAGTGTGATGTTTGCGATGTATTTACTATATTCGGATCGGAATTGCTTTTAGTTTCAGGTATATTGTATCACATATGTCCTGATCAGAGTTCATCCATGACACACAGCAAGTATGATGATGGATCGATATTTTTAGGCAATAGCTACGCCTCCAAGGTGGTCAGTATGGTTCGGTGTGCATTAGGATGTTCGATGAGATCGAACGGTTTCTTAAAGATATGAGGCATGTCCCTAGGCTGAAAAAGAAATTAATCTCTCTTGGTGCACTCGAGGCATGGGGTGCAAGTTCATTGGCTTTGATCGGGTTTGTAAAGTGTCAAAGGGAGCACTCGTGATGATGAAGGTATGGAGATGCAACAATCTTTACAAGTTGATCGGGAGCACTTCTCGGGTGGGGTGTGGGGTCTGTAGTGGATTCCATGGTTACTTGTGTGTGGCGTGCGCGCAAGAGCCACATGAGCGAGCAGGGTATGAAAGTGTAGGTATCGAGTCGATGAGGGCACGCGAAACAGTGGAGCTATGAAGGAGATGAAGTAGAGATGAAGAATGGAGCTTAAAAGTAGTAGAGCAATGAAAATTAAAGCCACGATGGAGATTGTTGAGGTTTGTCTTCAAACTTTGACACCAGGGGGCTTCGAGCGATCGATAGGATTGGGTCGGGCGCTTGAAATTGCCCCTTGATGGGTTTTTAGAATCTGGACGTTATTAGATCAAAAAGTGGGGTTGTCGGTCGCCCGAAATTTTTCGAACAGAACTAGTTACTCTCTGGACGAGATTTGTCGGGGTTAGGTTAGGCGCTCGACGACTATTACACAATTTAGGTTAGTTGCGCAGTTTTGCGCGGGATTCATTTCTAATTTCGATTTTATGCTATTTAAATGGGTGTAATGTGGGATTAGGATAACAGAAGGAGTCCTAAACGTATTTAAATGGGTTGAGAGGGTTTTAAAGTGAGAAAAAAGCTTGTGGTAACTTGGGTTTCTCTGTGGGGCTTTGGGATCCGAGTAAGTTATTCTTCTATAATCTCTTGTAACTTCTGATTCATAGTGGATTCGCTTTGTGTTGATTTTTTACCCATGAGGGGTTTTTTCATGTAAAATTCGAATCGTCTTGTAATTGTCGATTTGCTTGGTTGTTACCATTGTGGTTTATCTCATGTGATTTGTGCTTCCACTGTCGGGATTCCCAACAGATGTTTGTGAGAAACCTACCCCGTTCATCCCTTTTCCAGATCATGTGAGGACATGGGCCCAAAAGTGAGGCAGATCAAACTCATGTGGGTCAGACGACATGAAAAAGTGAGCATGGAAATGCTATTCCTATTGGGATGAACCAAAAACACAAAAACATTAGCATTATGCAAAACTTCCGCGGCCTCACGAATGTTTCAAACTCCATGTTCAATCGTTTCTTATCTTGCACTACTTGAGTTTTGGATCAGCTTCATTTTTCGGGCCATGTCCTAAAATGATCCGGCAAAACCGATGGATGGGATGAATTTCTCACAAATATCATGGTGAGCCCCACCTAGCTTCCTGTTGCTGGAAGTTAGTGCGACAGGCTATCCGGAAAGGATGCGGAAGGATGCGGATTGGGTGCTTCCCCGCCCTTCCTTAGCTAGAAAGGGACAGAGGCTTTGAGGGGCCACCATGATTTACATTTTTTATCTACACTGTCCACCCACTTTTCCATTTTGTTTTAGTATACAATAAAAAAATAGGCAGATCCAAGGATCAAGGACCACACTACAGGAAGTAGAGGTGGCAATTACACTCACAGTTGCAACCTTCCTAGGGCTGACCGTGATGGTCAATTACCATCTCACATGTTCATAAGGTCACATAGACCTGGATAAAGGGAAAACACAAATATCATCTTGATCCAAAACTTCCGTGGCCCCAAAAAGATTTGAACTGTAGGTGTTTAATCCCCACTGTGACCCACCTAAGCCTTGGAAATGCCTCATTTTTGGATTTGTAGACTAAAATGAAATGGAAAAATTGATGGACGGTGTGGATAAAACCCATGCATCACGGTGGCCCCTCGGAGCCCCTGTCCGCTCCTAGCTAGGGAAGTGAGGGAGTAGTACCTAATTCGCCTCCCTCGCGCAAACCGTGTCCCAGGTAACCCAAAACTCAGTAGCCCCATCAGTGTTTGTATTATATCCACTCAGTCCATCCGTTTCGTTAGCTAATTTTAGTGCATGTGATGTTTGAGTGAGATGCAAAATTCAAGAGGGCCGTACCACAAGAAACGGCATGGATGGAGACACCCACAGTTGAAAAACTTCCTAATGCCCACCATGATATTTAGATGCCATCCAACCCGTTCATAAGGTGATTCGTACCTCCATGCATGAAGGGAAAACACTAATACATCACTTATCCAAAACTTTTGTGACACCACTATGGTTTCAAAGGTGCCCGTCCAATCCTCACTCGTGCAGCCCACTTGAGTTTTTGATCTACCTCTCGTTTAATCCTACTCACTACGGTACCACCTGCCATACTATACTGTATCATTTCCCACTAAAAACTCTCAACTGTCCAACTTCATTAAAATAACGAGGGTATTATATGTAGGTGGTTAGGACAGTCGGATCAATCCAACTTACAGATATGCAACTTGTGATGTGGGATCACTGTTGGGGACCATTAGGGTCAAAGAGTGTAGGTGTTACCTAGGCAACGTGTTCCTGGGTGTTGCTTGACCGTGAGGCCCACCCTGATATATGTGCTGTATATCCATGCCGTCCATCAGTTTTTCCAGCTCACTGCAGGGCCCGCCGTAATGTTTATCTTCCATCTGATAATTAGGTCACACAGAAAACACAGATATGAGCCTGACCCAAAACTTTTGTAGCCCCCAAGTAGTTTCTAATGGTAGGAATTCAATCCCTACTGTGTGGTCCACTAGAGGTTTGTATCTGCTTCATTTTTGAGACCATGCCCTAAACTGAACTGGAAAAACCAAATGGATGGTGTGGATGTGCAACACATATATCAAGGTGGGCCCCACGGTTAGGGAAACACCTGCTAACGTGTTACCCGGGTAACACCTAATCCGCTCCCACCAGGGCTCAAATAATGAGTAGAATATAATACAAATGGCGTGGTCAGCTCCACACGGGTTAGGTAACATGGGAGCCGTGTAACCCGGGTTACAGGGCAGGTTGCGTCCCCTCCGGCCTAAGACCTTTTCTTTGTCAATCGATGATATATAAATTGAATGAGATTCGAAGTGAGCGGATTGCCTGCAACGCTATGCTGAATAGGGATTTCTGCTTTACTAGCTGTAGGACCTACCGTGATGTACGTGCTATATCTATGCCGTCCATCTGTTTCACTAACTCATTTTGGATATGAGCCCAAATTCGAGGCAAATCCAACGATCTAGTGAATCACACCACTGCAACAGAAAGATAATGATGCCCACCGTTTGAAACCTTCCTAGCTAAGACCCACCTTAATGTTTACTTGCCATCCAACCCGTTCATAAGGTCACTCCGATTTTTGGACCTTGGCGTAAGGTTGGATTTTTGACAGGCCCACTAATGCTTGCATCATTTCCAAGCCATTCACCATACGGCATTTCGAGTGGCCCTTGGTCCTGGTCAAATGAAGGGGCTGAATGGCTCAGATTTCGTATACACAGCCTGGTGGCCCTATACAAAACAAAAGGCGAGCGGCCCCATCCGAATTGCTACACCTAGTCACGTAGCTGCCTGATTTTTGGGACATGGCGCTATTGTGATGCGAAGCACCTAATGGATGGCTGGGATATCATGTAAACACGGCGGTGGTGCAACTCTATTTCATGTTAGGGTACCATGCAGCATCTGTGTATGCACTATCACGGTGTGGCCCACATCACGGCGAGACTCTATTACTATGTGATCATTCCCGAGTGCTGCGAGCACTGTAAGTTACAGTGCTCCTAGTTCCATTGGTTCACTTAGTGCAGTCAATGGATCTAAACGGTCCATTAAGCCATGAGCACATTTCCCGAGCAATGCAAAAATTGCACTGATCAGGTGATCAAATCCATGGCCTTATTTTCTATGGTTATCCTTCTTTGGAGCCATGGACGGGATGGTTTACAATTGCCTAGCAAAAGTGATTCTTCACAATCATATGCAATCCATGATGGCTCGCAACAATTCGATGGATCAAATTGTTGGATTGGACTCGTTCTTGCATAAACAATTTTGGCCATCCATATTAAGGCCATTGATAAAATGGTTAATATTTGTTATGTTAGAATGAAGTGTGCATGATAGCCCATGAAATATGCATTGGGCCTAATGAACAGTCAGATGACTAGATTGGACTGTCTAAGCGTCCTGGTGCAAGTAGGAGCATTGTAACTTATTTGAGAAATTCTTGCACCAAAAGATTGCTGTGAAGGAGGTTTTTTACCATTGGCGCAGCCTGGATTGTAGACCGGTCACCATAAATAGCCCTGCCTCAGCATGATTCTAACCCAACCAAAACCAAGTCCATTGTTATCTCTGACAAAAACATCTACTAAATTCTCTCTGCAGATATGCAATGTTTTAAAAGTATTTGGTTCAGAATACTTGGGATATATGTATTGACTTTAGGAATGTATTATTGAATAATTATAAAGAAAGTATGCAATACTTGCAGAGTGAAAATTTTTATGCTCTTGACATTTCTCCCGTGAGCACTCACTGCCAGCATTAATGGCAGACATCTCACATACCTCGTTTGTGATCTCTCTCTGTGCGCATGCTCACGTAGGCAGCAGCCCACATAACCTCAAGTGTAGCATCTGGAACACGTGGCTAGATCATCTGGCCATCCCACCATGTGGGCCAGTGAGATAAAAGCTGATCCCGATCCAAGTCGCCCCAATGGGTTCGAACTGGACGGTATAACAAGAAATACAATTTACAGTACACGGTGAGATCGCGAGGGTTTGCAAAATCTCGGCCATTCAACGGGTAGGGCAGACCATGAACTACCCACTCATCAGATGGGCCATAAATTTTCTTTGCTTCTAAGTTGTCGATCATTTTCTACAACCATCCATCTTTATTCATACACGTGTCCCACCTGATGAGTGGACCTACCTGATTTTGGCAAGGTCATGCTCAGTGAGATCCATCTTCTGGGTAACAAACGTCTGATACGTTAGCTCGTGTTCTGCAGAGTACTGCCTATTTAATCTCTAACTGCGCCGGTTTGGATACTACTAAATAAATTATTTCTTAGATAAGTAACTTATTTCATATAAGTTCGGTCCATGATTAGTAATAAGTAACTTTTTTTTACTTCAAAGTACATAATCGCTTCAGCTGATTTTTTTAGTTTTTATCTTTTTTTTTTGAAGAGATGGAAGAGAGATAAAGCTGATAAGTATGTTGTTTACCAAACATACTTATTTTCTTAAGAAGTAGAATTTAAGATAAGCTACTTATGGCATAAGTTACTTACCTTAAGCAACTTATGAAGCAAATGGGCCCTTAGCATGATCATCATACGCCTCTCATGAGAATTAAGTAGCCAATGTAATGAGTGGACCAAGACCAACCTGGTTATTGTGCAAGGGCATGCTCATTGTATGCCCTACATGATGACAGGCCAGATCTTGAACACATGTTGTTGCAAAGTGCCACTCCGACTTCTCGCAAGATCCATTTCCCGCACATTTTTATTAATACAAACAGGGTCTGTATGGCACACAGCATAGCCACAGTGCCTGGATACGGTTAAGATAATTACAGTTGTTATGACAATGAATATCTGGTGTTTGGCCCTGACATTAGCTGTTGGTACAAGCGGGCATGCGCAATGCTATCTACTGTTTGGATGACACGAACTAAGATATCATAATTAATCACGCCACGTCCACCTCCGTTGCACACTTGTATGAGACTTGGTCCATATGCCGAATGGGTCTCCATCAATATTTTAGTAAGTGATTTGGATGGTTGGATGTGAATGGTTTAAACCAATTAAATAGCCCACCGTCCACAGCCAAGTCAACAATTTGGACGGTCTGGATTGCCATAACAACCATGCCATGTGTACACGCTTGAAACAAAGTGGACCATCACCTCACAGCTGAGTTATCGGACAGTCTGGATTGTCAGCCCTACTATGAGGGGGGGGGGGGGGGGGGGCCACGTAACAGATTTGCACCAACTGGAAGATCCTAACCATCAAATACACCGGCAGGGAGAACGGACTACGTGTTAAGCGGGGAAGAGCTTAGCGGGTGTTACCTTACCGTGGGGCCCACATTGATGATTTTTTGATATCCACGCCGTTCATCTGTTTCTCTAGCCCATTTTAGGATGGGGTTTGATAAATTATGCAGATCCAATTCTCAAGGAGACGAGAACACTTGAAACAGTGGTGATTGAGTGCGTCACCATTAAAAAAATCCAGAGAGCCTATTGCAAGGTTTTGGTACTGTTTATTTGCAATCCAACCTATTGATAATGTCAAGAAGATTTGGATAAAGGGTAAATACAAAGTTCTGCTTGATTCAAAACTTTTGTGGCTCATGAGAAGTTTTTAATTGTCCCTCATCATCACGTTTTCTAGTGGTATGGTCTATCCAAGATTTGTATCTTCGTAAGTTTGGTATCACATTCTAAAATGAGATGGAAAAACAGATGGACATACATTAAGGTGAGCTCCACATAGTTTGTGTAACACCCATTAATACTTATGTGATTTGAAACACAAGGCCTTCTGTTTTGATACCATGTCAAACAACCGCTTAATCTAAAAGCTCAAGCTTTATAGAATAACATATCAATGTATATGTCAAGAGACTTTAACAGTGCACTTGTTTGGGTCATGGCTGGGTATCATCAAGCCTGGCCCAATCAACTAGTCAGGTCCACAGCTCAAAAGTAGTAATGCCGCATGCCAATTGAGATCTATGCAGGCTTCTCGGATCACCAGGTGGGCCACAAGCACCAATAAATGGCTAGGTAAAATTGAGGACATCCAAGTGACACCATCTGATGAGTAAATGAACCAGATTTTCTTGAGCATTAGAAACATGCATGGTAATGTGCTTCATAAAAGTTACAATAACAAAGAAAGAGAGTTGCCTTTTTTTTCCAGGTGAAATCTGAACCGCACCTTGAACGATAACTACATTTTTCATATTTCAGCACCTTGTGCTTCAAAGTTGTCGCAATGAAAACTAATTGTAGGGGGAAATTGTCCCCTCACATGTTCATATTAAGGTCTAAGCTGTAGATTGAAATTTTGTTGGGGTAATGATCCAATACATTCGAACTGTGTAGAAGGGACCATGGTGTATATGCCATCCATACCATTCATCAAGCGCACCCCACCAGGATGAAGGGACACACCAAAAATCAACTCAATTCAAAACTTAGGCGGGCCACACCACATGAATTTAGAACATGGGATGGGACACCTTG
>ML058562.1:1324366-1526831 GCA_003013855.2 Liriodendron chinense
CTTGGTTGTTAGCAATCGAACTTGTCCACTATAACGTTGGACATGATGTTTTCACTGCTCCTGCTATTAATGATGACGTCACAAATCTTCCCGTTCATGGTGCAATGTGTTTAAGAGATGTTGTGGCGCTGAGGATGCAGCTCCTTCCTGGGAGTGTAACATAAACGCCTCAAGACTAAGGACTTGCCACTGTCCATAGCCAACCGATTGTTCCATCCATGTCCTCTTCAATGGAGTGATCAAACTCTTCATTCTCGAGGTTTTCCTTTTGCGAACTCTTCCTTAACTTTCCATTCATTAATTAGTGGACAAATTGGCAGTGGGGTGTTGAGGACATGTATTGGACAAGTGACCTGTTGGCCACAACGGAACAATTGTTCAGCCTTGGACGAGCATACGAATTCGACACCTGACTTGGACCCACTATCGTAGGAATGGTCCTTTGTTGCTTGGAGGGACCTCTCCCCATATCATGGTTTGCGGTCAATGGAGTTTGAACACGCCCACCAATGGGTTCTTTTCCTTTGGACAAGGTCGTATCTTGAATGGGACCCGTCGTAGAGCGCGGGTCGACGGATAGGAGCATGCAGGAACTTTAGCGAGTTGAGTCTCTCCATGATTAGGTAGTTGCACAACCTCTTCCACAGTCTAGACTAGAAGTCATTGCTCATGGTCCTGGATAGTGGTTCTTAAATCACCGATAAATCTTGCTGCCTTCTGGGAATCTGTCTCAGATAGGTTGTTACACGTCGCTAGCTTGTTAAAGTCTCTTGTGTACTCATTCACAACCCGATTTCCTTGCTCGTAATTCTGGTATTGTTGGAACAATACTTGTTCATAATCTTGGGGTAGAAACCACAACCAAAAGTCGTCTCATTTGCGGCCATGAACGGATGGGCAACTTGTTCTGCCGGATTTGGGTGAGTTGTAACTACTCCCACCATGCAGAGGTTCTCGACTTCAACTTATATGCAACTAATTCACCTTTTTATCCTTCGACAGATCCTTATAGTCAAAGAAGTTTTTTACTTCTGCTAACCAGTCTAGAAACTCTTCAATGCGTAGTAAACCATTGAACGTGGGAAGTTCATTCTTACCCTTATAGTCTCTCTTAGCGCGGCCCACGCGATCGAATTTCGTGTGCGGGTTGTTGAACAAGAAGGCCCTCGATGTCCTCATCACTGACGTCTGAGTCCTCTAGAGTAGCCTTGTGATTTGATCCTGAAATTGCCTGACGGAAAACTTGGTTGTCCCCTATAACGATTGCCGACAGTTGCATGTTGCCTTGGCTTGGGGCAGGGCCAATGACACAACGATCTGATCGAGAGTCACTTGCAGTCTTTGCATTGATAACTCATTCGACCATTAGAGAACATCGATCCTCTCCGCTAGATACTGAAATCCCCTGAGCACCGTCAGTGGGATGGTTGTCTCGCCGTCGCTAGAAGCCATCTTCCTAAGGGATTTCATCTCTCTGATACCAACTTGGCATAGGCGTCGACGTGATGGGATCGATCATTGTCTCTCTCACAAGATAACTACTCCAAGTTCGTGAAGCCTCCAAGAATCCTCAACCAAACTTCCTTGAATCCATAATAGAAAATCTCTCGAATCCATAAGAAATGAAGAAAAACTGAAGTTTTACTGAATAATAATCAAAGTAGCTAGAATGCTTAATAATGAAATTAAATAAGTTTAAATAGGTTTAAGCAACCTTTGAAACCCTAATTTATGTAAACAAAGAATCCTAAGTGAAAAATGAAACAAATTAACAAAATTCGTGCAAATCTATGCAACTCCTCGCGCGTGGTCGGGTGCTCGGTAAAGGGTGGTTGGGTGACCGACGTCCTCCAAAAATAGTCAAGTGAGCAATCTTTTAAATATGATGAATTTTGGGGCCTCGATGAAGGATGATCGGGTGACCGATGATGGACAAAAAATTGTCCAGAGAGTAAATGTGACAAATAGGATGAATTTCAAATGCCCAAAAGTATGTGATCGGGCGCCCAATGGTGATAGCGTCGGGCGACTGAAATTGCTCCCATTTTGTCCAGGGAGTTACTGGACTACTTTGCCGTATGGTCGAGCAACCGACGACGATCGGGCGCCCGATGGTTCTAAACTTGCCGATTCTGCTTTGAACTTTGTTGCTTCTTTTAACCTCTTTCCTTTGGTCCATTCTTGTCATGTAATCTTTGGTGACCTCCTCTACATCAATTTGTGACTTGGGTACTGTATGTTTGACTTGGAGTCACTACTAGCCAATTACTATGATTTCTACAGTCGGCTACATCCTGTAGAAATCTCAAGAGAGGGAATCAGATTCCCTGTCTTAGAATGACTCTTGATCTTGACCATAAATTCTAGGTAGGGGACCAAGGTGACAAAGAGGGCAAGTGTTATGTACCCTCTTCGCCCGTACAAGAGTACAATCTCTCCAGATAGGATAAGACAAAATATCAAGAATTGGATTAGTTCTTTTACGTAGATGATGCAAATGTGTATGGAGTGTAGTATGACAATGTAGTGTCTACTTCAAGTGATGGACCGAGTTAGACTTCCCTCCCTGGACTCACTCAGTTGGAGAAGAGGTCAAAAGCTTAGTCGATTTGAGTTTTTATGGGCCAGATCCAGTATATTGACGAGCCGCAGAGCATACAGTTGAACCGACTAGACAAGCAGGTGGGTTGGGAGTGGAGATGATGATGCACAATGCTAATGCAAGTATGTATTAAGCTGATCAAAGTCGGACAAGTTGGTGAATGGGTTGAACTTAAGCAGTCGCCAAGGCAATGGTATAAGTAGTTCGATTCCTACATGGTAGAGATTGATTATATCAAATGCGAGTATAATGATTGTGCTTATTACAAGATGCTTCATGATGGGGTCCTACATTATATTAATGTTGTATGCTGATGATATGTTGATTGTTACAAAGGACACGAAGGAGATACTCTTGCTTAAATGTCTATTAAGTAAGGAATTTGACATATAGGATCTGGGTGCCTGCGAAGAAGATTCTAGGCATGGAGATACACAGAGACAATGAGTCTGGAAAGTTGTAGCTGTCTGATAAATGATATGTAGAGAAAGTGCTAAAGAGGTTCCACATGGAATGTGCTAAGCTAGTTAGCACACCTCTAGCAGGTACTTTAAGTTTGTCAACTAGGTATCCAAGCACAGAAGAGGTTCTTTAAGTTGTTAACCAAGTGTTGTACGTGAGTGCAATGAGGAGTCTCATATATGTAATGGTTTGCAATTAGGCCAGATATCTTACAGGCAGTTAGCGTGTTTAGCAGGTATATGAAGAAATCGGAAAAAGAGCATTGGAATGCAGTTAAATGAATTCTCAAGTATCTTAGGGGTACAGTTGACAATAAGATCTTATTCAGAAGACATGAAGCTTCAGGTGGAGTTGTAGGCTATGCGAATTGGGATTATATAGGACATGTGGATAATAGGAGGTCCACTATGGGATATATTTTCACTGTAGCAGGCATACCCTATATGTTGGAGATCTACACTACAATCTACGATAGTATTGTCTACAAACAAGGTGGAATACATGGCTATTACGAATGCGTTAAATGAGGCATTGTGTTTGAAAGGTTTGATATGAGAACTCGAGTTGAAGCAGGAGGCGATTCAATTGCATTGCGATAGTCAGAGTGCTATCACTCTAGCGATAAATCGGGTGTATCATGTAAGAACCAAGCACATCGATGTGAGGTTTTATAAGATATGAGAGCTCATTACTTTACAGGAGATCCATTTTTAGAAGATTCATACAAATGAGAATGCCGTAGACATGTTGATAAAGCCGGTGACCACAGAGAAGTTCAAGCATTGCTTGGGCTTGATCAATCTCTCTATCTATTGATGAGATTGGACACCCTTTCACATGGGTGCAGATGGAGTTGCGTTTCAGGTGGAGAATGCAGAGAGCAGTCTATGCTCAATGTGGAGGTTGCACGGGAGATCTTTAAGGTGACTTGGCAAAATACACGTTAAGGTGGAGATATGCAGGATGCCTTGGATTTTGCCTTTAATCTGCTGCAGGTGTAGTTCAGTTGATCGAGAAATTCATGGGTTGAATGAAGTACGCTGTGATATTCCTGATTGATCGATGATTATTTTGATTGACCGAGAGTCTTTGTTGATATCTTGGTTAACCGAAGGTGAGACCGAACGGGTTACACGAATTTGGAAAGTCGGGTTATATAAGGCCTAATTGTGATTAGGGCTTTGTGTGGACGTGTGTTTTCTCTTTAAGGCCAAGTGTTTTTAAGAATATGAGAGGGTTCTAGACACTTGTAAGGGCTTGAGAATGGATTTTCTTGAGGGGCTAAAGTTTTTTTCTGAGGTGAACAATGCTAGGAGAGATCAAGTTTTGCTTATAATTAAAGAAAATGATTGGTGTAATCTTTAAGGCTTTGATTATAGTGGATTCATGTCGCTTTGTGCCATTGTTTTTTTTTTTTTTTCCATAAGTGTTTTTCACATTAAATACCTTGTATTTGTGTGATTGTTTTGATTGGTTATTTTTTATTTAATTGTTCTATCTTCGGTAAACGTACTTCCGCAAAGTGCACATATTAACTACCTAGGGTTGATTTAGGTTTGTTGAGGGCTTGAAATTTCAACAATATTGAAATAGGGTGTAGTCCACCATGAATTTCATCTCTACATTCCCGGACAATTTTTACCTCCTTGGAAAAACTCTATTCCTCTCCTTACTAATTTATACAACCTAATATACCCAACTTTTGAGGGTTGGAAGAATCCTTAGATGGTAATGTATTCTTGTAGAGTTAATCTAAATAATACTCTTGTTTAATGTAGAGATGTATGTCCTAGATTATGTTTCACCATATCTTACTTAATGATTTGCCTATTCATGAATCTTATATGCATTACATGCATTGTGTGCTTGAACTCAACCTTATATGCATTACATGCATTGTGTGCTTGAACTCAAGTTATTGACTCGCATTATAATTTCTTGAGGGATGAATAGAATACATGACCATACTATATATGAATGATGAAAGTTGAAATTGGATTTATTTTGATTTTTGGGTGATGGATCGGTGACGTTGTCGAGATTGTTCATCTGCTCGCATGTCGGGATTGCAACCCTAACGTCTGTGTTGTGCGAGATCCAGGTGCCCTGATCTGTATACATGTCAGTATTACCCATGTTCTTGTATGTCGAGATTGACGAAACACCGAAACGGTTAAGTGAGCATGTTGGGATTACTACTGGCCCTAATGTCAATAATAGTGAGATCTTGAATATAAGTATATGCCTTCCACAAACTGGCTAGGTTAGCATGTTGGGATTGCAATCCTCATCTCAGTGCCATGTAAGTTGTGGAAAGTCACTCTGCTTAATTAATTAAAGTAAAATAATTATGCATTCATGGCATGGAAATTATGTAGTTATGATTGTATCCTAGTTAGATTATTAATGTCTTTATTCCATTATTTCTCTTTTATCGCCTTTGTCAAACCATCTGTACCTTTCATAAATTCAATTAGAGGACGAATTTGATCTCATTGATCTTCTAGCTCACCCAACCATACAACAGATGCATGTTTATAGGAGGAAGAGTTCGCAGGAGAAGCCAAGTACGTTGACAAATATTTTTACTAAGGTGCCATTCGTAGTTTAGGTTTTATTTTTTTATTTCATTAGAAGTTGATGTATTAGACATTAGTGGAATTTTCTTTTTGGTAGGAAGTAAGTAGAAGTAGACCAATTAGTTTGAAATATGAATTTTAAATTGAAAATTGAATTAATTTATATTTTAATAAAATATTTAAGTTTAGTTAAATAGGTGATATGTGAAATGAAATTTCTAAGAATGTATGCTCGAACTTAATTGACACCCTGAAACTCGAGATTTGAGTTACTGTACTTAGGTTCTGAATTTCGAGGCGTGACAATAATATTAAAATAAGTAGTTTAGGTTCTCCACTTTGAAGAATTATTCGGTTAACCATGGTATGTGATATGAATCCAATGAATTTGATCTCACGGATCCATTTGTATATATAGAAAGTGAATTAATTACAACGAACTTTTGGATGAATACAAATTTGAATGGGGCGTATGCAAAACGTATGCAAAATGTTAACCATCTGAAGAAAATTTCAAAGGAAATGAGGACAGGTGGTTAATAGACTACTTAGAAGTCACTACAACAAATATGACTTTTGCCAAGGAAATGTTTCCTAGGTAAAAGTTATTACCGATGTAAATTCCTAGGTAAATGTCATAATTGGATTTTTGTTGGTAAATAGTTGACTTTTCCAACAAAACATTTCGTTGGTAAAAGTCAACAATTTCGTGGCAATTATTTAATTCGTCAGTAATTATGAGACCATTACCGAGGAAAATGTTCCTTGGAAGAAAAAACTATTACCGAGGAAATGTTTCCTTAGAAACGGTAGTAGAGTTATCATGAACTTCCCTTCAAAAGGCAGTACATTTCCATAAAAGGTAGTGGCATTACCAACGAAATATTTCTTCGGAACATTCAATATCCCAAGACATAGTATCGTATACCAATTAAAATGACCATTCAACCATTATAATGTTTTGAATAAAATCGAAATGTCAATCCCACCAGTACATAGAACCAATACAATAAAAAACATCCATCAACATGAACATCCCCTGCTGTCACCAACAGTCTGCAAAATAAATCAAAATACAATATTAGTAATTAAGCAAGCCTCAACCAATGCATGAAGAGAACCTGTTACAATTTTCAAACAGGAGGATGGCTCCTGGCTCCACTCACCTGCAGCATCGGCGGCGTGTTCTGGAGGTACGGAAGACTTGACACCTGATATAATGAGAAGAATGCAATGAATCAAGTAATGGATTTTGCTAGCCTTCACCAGCAGTTTTTTTTCCTCTCCTAAAGAAGCGTTCTGTAGCTGCTTTGTAACTAGAAATGGCACTTATTTGCAACCTCACAATGGGGATTCTGACCATTCAGTAATCTAAGCCATCTGTTCAGAGGACATCTCATGGAATAGGAGTATCTTGCCACCCAATAATCCTAGCCATATCTTTCTCACATGCAGGTGGACAATTGCAAGTAATGGTTCAAAGTTGAGCCTGAATTTGGATGGTTAGGATCATCTGATAGGTGGGATTTTGATGTATCTCCATCCAAGATTTCACTACATGAATAGTTCAGATCACCAAAAGGCAGTCACCAGTGCAGTTTACGCTGTTTAAATTGCCCGACCGAACATTCTGTCCTAGAAGTATTTGAGTTTTTATGACTCGTAATCAATACTTTACATGGTTTTGCAATCAGAAGAGCCTTACTCGAACTAGATCTTGAAGGAATTTGATGTACTCCATTACCTCTAAAAGAACTGAAGCTGTATCTGTCTGCAATCAACCAATTGTAAAGAGAAGATATTAAAATTAAAAAAAAAAAAAAAGGAAAAGAAAAGAGGCTTGCTCAATGTTAAATGCACCAGCGGCACGTAGATGCATCCACATGTGCCAAGTGTCACGTGATATGTTGTCCATCCAGGTGGGACCCAACATGTAGATGCCCAAAGGTTGGATCTCAGACAGGTGCTGCATTGACATGTGTGCTTGCGTGTGTATGAATATCCACACAACCAGATTTTAATGGGTCCGGGTCTAGTTACCGTTTTAAAATAAGGACACACTTGTAAATATATCACGTGTGTGAGATCTGAGCTTTCCATGATGTTGGAAATAAATAATGCTTATGCCTCTTGCCTAAAAAAAATCAGATAATTCACTCTTAAGGTGGGCCACAAGGTACAAAATTGAGGTTAACGTTATTCTTTTTTTTTTTCCACCTTGTGTATGGTGGATGAGTCACCACCATTCAAGGCATGGGGAAGTAACTATAAAAGTAGTCTTGTCCTATTATGTATGGCCCATCACATCTGACCACAACCATCACTACAAGAAAAAAGGCTTCTAGCCATTTAACGCAGGGGCTAAAATGTTGAAAAAATGAGGTAAAAACCTTTAGCCTCAGTTTTGCTAGTATTAGCCTCCATTACTGAAACCAGGGCTGCAAGTCCTGTGGTTAAAGGCTTTAGCCTCAGTTTTGACAACCGAGGTTAAAAAACCTTTTATAGCTTCAGTTATTCAACAGAGGCTAAAAGAAACTTTTTAACCATCATTGTTTCAAACTGAGGCTAATCAAGTTTTCAACCTCCATTGTTTCTAATTGAGACTAAATACAACTTTTAGCCTCGGTTGCCCCCCAACAGAGGCTAAATCTATTTTTAGCTTCGGTTCTCAACAACTGAGGCTAAAGCCTTCGGCCACGGGAGTTGTAGCCTTGGTTTGGATAACTAAGGCAAAACTGAGGCTAAAGATGGATTTAGCCTTTGTTCGCATCAACCAAGGCTAAATTTAGTTTTTAACCTCGGTTCTCAACAACTGAGGCTAAATCTAGTTTTTCGCCTCGGTTACAAACCACGGCTAACAACATTTAATTTTTAAAATATTTGTTCAAATAATCTTGTGTACACCACAAAACAATCATAACCTTCTATTTAAAGTTTCAAAACAAATTCCAAATGCATCATTTTCAACAGTCTGTGTACACCACAAAACAGAAGATAGAACCACAACAAACGCCTCTACTAATTCTATAAAATTCAGCATTTCCAAGCAGACTTCAAAATGAATAACATGTAATAGAAATGCAGCTTGTTTATTACATAAAATGGGAATTTAAGTTACTTTGATTCAGAAGCTACCGCTGATGAAAGCATGCAGCTTCCAAAAGAACATTTTCTCTATAAACATAAAATGATTATGGCATGGTAAAAAAAAGGAAAAGGAAAAAAGATTCTATAGAAGCAGCCAAAATAAAATAAATAAAAAAGGTACTGTCACTAAATTCTCATGCTACACCTGAGTTAGCATCAACCTCCGTTAAGAACTTCTCTCTACACTTTGCATGCTCCTCCAATGTACTACCTGGTTGTACTATCTTTACAGCCACACTTGATGCTTTGTACCTACAAAATATGATTACGGTGTGATGATCTTGTTTGGTTAAGATTTAAGGGTTCATTTGAATTGGAATGCAGTAAATCAAATCAATAAAGAGGAAATGACCAAAATTGGGATGGGACCATGTTAATTGATAATGACGACCAAACCCTTTAGTGCAATTCCATGTATTTCAAGTGGAATTGAAGTCCTCCCCCTCTTTAAATTTTATGCCTCAATGGTAAACTGAGTGCGTTTCAACAATCAGGTCTCCGATTTAAGCCCATACTTATCCAAAAAAAAAAGTGGAACTGAAGAAACTGTAACGTTAATATGGGGACCAGTCCCTCGCTGTAAGTGGCATGGGTATGGCCCATCATTGCTCACTCCTCTTTATTGAATTGGGTTATTGCAATTTAATTCGATTGAGTAGCCAAATGCACCCTTAGCATCTACTTTGAAATATATACAGAAATTCGTTCATTTCTGCTGGACACCAAATGACAATGTCCATGAATAAAAAATAATAATAATAAGTTAAAAGTCCAAGATCAACAAAAACTGATAATCAACTCAACCAACTGAGAAAATAACTAAATGCACTCATTCTAACTAGCAAGAAAATACAAATGCAATGAACACTGAAAACCAACGTAAAGTACATCCAGGAATGTCATTGTTGCTCCCTTTTCCATGCTTCTACATCAGTTTGTGTAAGCATTCAAATCAAACTGCCATTCACGTGAATGGAAACTGCTTAATCGAATTCTTGTATTTCAACATGAAACACAAAAAGAAAATATGCTCTAGGGATAGATTTTGTTCAAAAAAATAAAATCCAACAAAAATCATTCTCAATAAGTGATACAATAGATTGTAAAACTCGCAAGCTCAAAGGTCATTAGCAACACCTTTGAGCCACACCTCCATAACAATTTCTTACAATACTCCTATATATGCAGATGATTGTGGAGTCACTGTCCCAGCTTCAATATGAAGCTCACCGTTGTTAAGGGATGACTGATTCAATGTAGGTAGTTAATTCACATGCATAGAGTAGACCAATTTATTACCCTAATTAAGAAAGTTGAGAAATCATCATTTGAGACTAACCATTAATTACGTGGTTTCCTTAAACTACGGGCTCGAATATCTCAAAATAAATGTCATGCAAGCAAAATTTAAAGTTATCTTGAGAGAGCTAATCAAGCTGATTTGAAAATTTAAAAATTCCACGGTCTAAACCAAACAGAATTTTAAATTTTCGAAAAGCATTTCCTTTTTGTGTTGGGTTTTCTAGGAAAGAGAAAAACCACTGAAAAGGACTTCTCCAGCAACCAAACATGTCCACAATAAAAAGAAAAAGCAAGAGAGAGAAGAAAAAGAAAACAGTACCTAGGCAATACACAAGCACTAGGCTGCCATCTGTATTTCAAGTAGGGCACATCAGGTCTACCATACTTCTGGAAATTGAATTTAGAATCAATGTCAGGGCAGGATGACGAATCATAGAGAGGATATGAAGCATCCAATGAAAGTGATTTTATTTTTCATTTCTCTTGTTTGGTACCCCACATATCTTTTGGGAATTACCTTGTGCATTCTTGCACTCCAGACTCACCCCATGCACCAAGCGAATGAAAGAGATTTCAGTCTGATTGAAGAGAGTAGCCTGCACCAGTCAATTTTACTATTAGCTAGATAGAGGTCAACTCAACATTTTATAGATCAATGTTCATAGATTCCAGCATATCTCTACTAATAAATTACACTATTGCAGAGGAGTAGGGCTGTCAATGGCACGGATCTTGATCCGTATCCGATCCGTATCCGATCCGATTTAATCGGATTCGGATCAATAATCGGATAATCGGGTCGAATACGGATATCCAAAGATGATCCGTTTAATATTCGGGTCGGATTCAGATCAACCTTGATCTGGCCCGTTAACGATCCGACCCGATAAAAAAAATAATAATAAAAAAAAATAAAATAAAATAAAATAAAATAAAAACATATGATAATCTCTCTTTCTCTCTCTCTCTCTCTCTCTCTCTCTCCTCTCTCGGATATCCGGTCGGATATCGGGTCGGATCATAATTGGATCGGAAACGGATTTCAAAAAATTTAATCGGGTCGGGTTCGGATCATATACTTGTGATCCGAATCGGATTCGGGTCGGATTCGGGTCGGATATATTCTTAATCGGGTCGGATTCGGATCATCACTGATCCGGCCCGTATCCGACCCGTTGACAGCCCTACAGAGGAGTTAAAGAGTTACACGTGTTGTAAAGGAAAATATCATATGCAAGGACCAAACAAATCAATACCAAATTATGTAAACCTGAAACACTTGTTTGCTAAGCCCACATGCGTGTAGAGCCATGCCCATCCACATGTAGCCGCACATGCCAATATGGAAGATGTGAATGAGATCTCAGCTTTCCATAATTCCATTAAATGAACTAGATTGATTGGATGTTTGTGCAAAAGTCAGAGAGTTTTACTTCTCAGGTCAGAAACACTACAAAAGAAATGGATGGCTGATGCAGTTTTCTTCCGGACATCCATTTGTACACCGGTCCAACAAATAGGTCATTTCCTAAAAAAGAATGGTAATATCACATGCAAGCATCACAAGCTCCATCATAAAATAATAATAAAAATTAAAAATAAAATAAAATAAAATTTGGATCAATGAAAGATGACCTCCATTAAACTTTGAAGTAACTTAGATGGTGCTATGTTGGGGCCAGATGCATCACCTATAAGTTGTCAAACACTTAAAAAAAAAAGGGGGGGGGGGGTGCCATAAATGTCATATCAACTGCCACAACCAAAGGATTTCACTTTGAGATAAAGCATCAGCAAAATCAGGCTGTTTGAACTTACAGATATTCTTTTGGCCTCTTTCCTGACAAATGAAGTAAATAAATTAATAAAAGCAGGTGAAATGGCATGAATCCAACAGGTGCATTGTTGGATTCAAGTCCATTAATTTCAAACTCTTCAAATGACCATTATTGCATTCATTTGCATTTAAGTCTTAGGGTAAGCATCACAAACACAAAAACTTCCATCAAATTCTCATATCTGCACCTAAAAGAAAAATGAAAAAGAAAAACTTGATTCAACTTTCAAGTTATTTTCATTACAACAAAGAATTAGCAACATCAGGCTTTACCTCCATGGCCATCCATTTTCTTCGTGTGGATTTTCTCAAAGCATGGCAATATTATTATTATTACCTCCATGGCCATCCATTCCTTGGTAAAGATCATTTTTCTTGTAGTGAGTGATGCCTCGTTGGTGTCCAAATTGTTGTGACCGGGACAACATTCACATTTGGATGCAAGCTGCACTCCAATCTTCTGAATAGCAGCATCAACTGGGACCACCCCATTCATGACTTTCCATGATAAAACAGGAATTTTAGGAGAGACCCATTTGCAGCAAATTCATTTTGCCCAAGACTTGACACAAAGCCTAGCTATCTCTAATTTGGTTCCCAGCAATATTTGGGGAGAACTTCCCTAATGAGAGATGAGCTGATGGTCTCTCTCTCTCATGGAAATCTCCAGATGTTGTAGTTGGTCTATTATATTACTAGGCATGCAATCAAAAATATCTTCAAAGTTCCAGCACTGCAGGCTTGACCAGAAGGAGCAGACTGGTGCCTCTTTCAAGGTGTCTGGGACCCTTACCCCTTCCAAAGATGATAGCAATCAAATTCCCGACCAATTTAGGTACCAAAAGTTACTTGACCTTTAGCTATCAGCCATCGTGAGTGTCTAATGGCTATGGGTAGTTTCCTCACCAAGCTTCGCCACGGCTTAGGCCCAATACCCTGTGAAGAATAGGATTATGGAGAATTTTGGACAAGTATTTTGCCCATCTACTCCCCCCCCCCCCCGCCACAAAAAAAAAAAAAAAAAGAAAAAAGAAAAAAAAAAAACAGCAAATTAATGTTGATTCAATTTTCAGCTTAAAAAAAAAAAATCCTACACAGATCAGGTCTGTAGCTGCCGAGATGTACCTTTAACATGTACAATGTACTGTTCCAGTTATATCATATAAATAATACGTTATTATCCTAATACCTGTGTACATTATGTGCACTTAAAAACTTATTGTGGGCCGGACTCAAAATTTTTAGATTAAGATGATATTTGTTTTCACCCTACATCCAGGTCTGTGTGAACTTATGAACATGTTGGATGAAAAATAAACATTACAGTGAACATTACAGTGGGCCCTAGGAAGTTTTTAATTGTGAGCACTCGATCACCACTGGCCTGATCCGCCTGAGATTTGGATCAGCTTCATTTTTACGATCATTCCTCAAAATGAGCTGACAAAATGGATGCACGGTGTCAATATACAATACATAAATCAAGGTAGACCTCACTGTCAGGGCCGCACCTAATTTGCTTCCCCTGAGAAGTAGAGAACCGAGGGAAGGTGATGGTCAGGAAAAAGAAAGTGCATGATGGAAGCGATTTGGCTAATGACCCCAAAACCGGCCAATTAGTTGGTGTTGAAGCTCTATGGCCCCACCATGATGTATGTGGTTTATCTTCTTCGTCCAACCATTTTGCAAGCTTATTTTAACGCATAAGGCCAAAAATGAGACAGATCCAAATCACAGGTGGACCACATTATAAGCGGCTGAGATGAGTGGTTTTAAGCCGCAGAACGAATGAATATTAATGGGGACTATTCTCAGTTTCTCCTGACCGTCCATTATGTTTTTACACGTGTAAACCAACCAACTTTGGTGATTGAGAGCCACATCTTGGACGGCTTGTAAGTTAAGTACGCAGTGCTTAGAATTTCTACTTTTTTTTAAATACTATAATTTTCAGTGCTATGTTGAGATTATTGCGCTTGGAATTCAGTCTTTGGAATAGCCACACAAGTTTTTGATCAAGCTGATAATTGTGTTTTCCCTTGGTCCATGTTTGTGTGAACTTATCAACAGGTAGGATCTAAAATAAAAATCTCGGTGGGCCCAAGAAGGTTTCAACGGATCTAAAATAAAAATCACGCTGGGCCCAAGAAGGTTTCAACGGTCGCTTCCGCTATGTATCTGCTTCATTCTTTGGCTCATGCTCTAAAATGATCTCTCCAAATGGATGTACAGTGTGGAATACAACGCACACATCATGGTGGGGCCATAGAACTTGGTGACATCATTTCAGTACCCAGACTGTACCTAATCCGCGTGCGTGAAAGTCATGAACGCCGATTGACCCTTCCGTCTCCAGCTAGGAATGAGCAGTAGGTTTGACTGGCCACCGTGATGTATGAGTTTTATCCACACCGTCCATCTATTTTTCCGTTGCACTTTATACAATAAGACCAAAATTTAGGAACATCCAAGGCTCAAGTGGACCACACAATAGGAAGAAGAGATGATATTGATTCTCACCGTTGAAACGTTTCTAGGGCCCACCGTGATGGCTGAAGAGGAAAGACAAATATCGACTCGATCCAAAACTTCTGGCCACCAATAAGCTTTCAACTGTAAGAGTTTAATGGTTCAATGTGCAGCGTGTTTGACACGGTAGTTTTCAACTGTAAGGGTTTAATGGTTCACTGTGCAGCGTGTTTGACACGGTAGTGCTCCTCTTTAAGAAAATTGGACCGAGCTGTGACTTTCAGTGTCTGGTGCGTAGACTCGCTGGAATTTGGCCAGCTGTGCAAGAAGGCAGCAGCATGGTCAAGATGAGTTGGTGGGATAGGGACAGGAGGGATGGGTTTTAGTCGTCGATCAACATGGCATTTTGCATAAAGTTTCTGTGCTGGGAAGCTAGGTGGGCACACCCGGATAAATGCACCCGTCTATCTATTTTTCCAAATAATTTTAAGACATTAGATGAAAAATGAGCCATACAAAAGGAAAAAGTGTGGATTGAACTACCATTGTTTAAACTTGTATGGCAAAAGAAATTGTGTCCGGTTTTTTTTTTTTTATTTGTGTGTGTGTGTGTGTGTGTTTTTTTTTCTTCAGTTCATCCCCATGAGAATGACCATTTAAGAGGGGATTGAACTCCTACAGTTGAAAACTACCTTGAGCTCACAGTGATGTTTATTTCCCATCTAATATGTTTATGCCTTTACATAGATCTAGACAAAGGGTAAACATAATTATCAGCAATTGATCCAAAACTTTCGTGCCCTTCAAGAAGTTTTCAATTGTAGGTTTTCAAACCTCACTACTTGTGGTGTAGTCCACTTGAGATAAAAAAAACTTGAGCCTTTGATCTGCCACTTTTTATCAGCTCATACTCTAAAATGATTCGTCAAAATTGATGGATAGCATGGATTAAATACATACATCACGGCAAGCCCCATAGAGCCCCTAATAGGACCGGCCATCTCTAGGTAAGTCGTGGTGGGTGTAGTACCCAATCTGCTTCTCTTTTCTATGATCAAAACCATTTATAATAATGAGCCTTATGGTCTATAGGATACTCTAAATATAAATCCAATCAAAATATTGGTGGACCACCCTGCTTGAATTTGGAGGTTTGGACATGCTTTCCCATTAATTCATATGGTGTGGACCACGTGAGTTTTTTTATATATCAACATGATTTTTGGTGGGTCCCATATTCATGATTGGCCTCAATAGTAGATTCATAGTTGAGATACTACACAACTATAACCGAGGGCACAAAAATATTTCCCTGGGGATATTTTTACCACTACTATACACTCCACTCCAACATTGCCCTAAGAATTGTAGCCTTACACTATTCCATCTAGTGTGAATCTTTCACCCCCATTGATTAGATCATTGAAAGATGAACCCAAGTTGAAAGACTAAAGCCTGGCGTATCCAATAGCAAACATTTAGAGAAGCAAGGTCTACATTTTGATGGATAGAGATCTTTCCCTGGTGACTATCTGCACAGCTTTCCATTCTAGAATGAATAAATTGAGAGAAGCGACTGCCGTGCATGACTCGCTCTAGGTCATCCCCTAGCCTATCTTTCCACGTGGCCTGGCTTTTCAAAGAGAGACTTTAAAGTCTATTTTTCCACACGGCTTGGCTTTTCAAAGAGAGACTTTAAAGTCTATCAAAATGTTCACACTTAGAGATTCGCTTCCCTGGACCTTTCCCATGTACAGGGCCTTAGTAGCCAAATGGCAACCATTGGATTAAATCTAGAGTTTCAGATTTTTATTTTATTTTATTTTTTAATTTTTTAATAAAAAAAAAATCATTGATAGGAGAAACAGCTCAACCTACACCACATAAGAGTTTCAGATTAATCAATAAAAGCAGTTGCTAAAACTGATCATTTTTTTTTATATTTAAAGCTTATTATTTTTATTTTTATAAATATAAACCAGATTTCCCAAATGGGTTTTGGTAGGAAACGAAGCCCAATATGGGATGGACTTTCACCTCTGAATATATCTTAGATGTCATCTGAACCGATGTTCTCATTCGTTGCTTCCTTATAGAAGCTATGACCTCATAATCATGCTTTAATCAAGATCCTAATCTTTGAGTCATGGATTTTCATATCATCCAATGAAAGTTTGCTTTTCAACATTCCTGATTCATATTCGTATTCTTCCCCTTGAACAAACATTTCTTAGAATGGCCCCTTTATCATAGAATCCAGAACATAAACGGGTTAGATCATATTCTGAGATACAATCCACGTTAAAAACCTAACCCCCAGGCAGTAGTTTTGTTAGGGTGGGCATGGTCTCCTACCAAACCCCTTCCCACGTCAAATTCGCTACAACTGTTGTTACAGTAGCCCATGTTAATAAAAAAAAAAAAATAAAAAAAAAACGGACTAAAAAATCAAGTAGGCCACACCACAAGAAGCGGTGGGGATTGAATGCCTGCCGTTGAAATTTCTTTGCGCCCACAGAAGTTTTTTTTATAGATATTTCTTCGCGATCTGAATTATTTTTGAGTCCGGATCGTCTGCTCCACTACAACAGGATTTTTTTGTTTGCTGACCACCTGATTAGTCCAACATCGGCATTATCAGCCTTGTTGCATTTAATAAAGTCAGTGCTGACGTGTACTGAACTGGACCAATCAGGCGTCCACAAATAGGAAAATCCTATTTAAATGGAGCAGACGCTATGAATTATTTTTTATAATGTTGATATTGGTGCTTCTCCGTCGTTCTTGTGGGAGCACCCCATGAAAGAGTTGGATGACATATATGTTAACATTACGGAGCGCTATTGGAAGGTTCCAATGGTGAGTGTTTCCATCTTCATTGTTTCCTATTGTGTGGCCCACCTGAGATTTGATTTAGATAATTTTTTAAATCATGCTCTTACATGATCCTGGAAAAACTGATGGACGAGTAGATGTCAATTAGTCATCACAGTAGGCGTTAGAAAGCTTTTAGTTGTAGACCAACTTAGGATGTAGCCCATGTCACTACCCATAAGAAGGACCTACATGCTGAGATGGTCTGATGATCTAAACGGTCCAAATTCTCACTACTGTAGTAATAATCTATCATTTATGACCCTTATATTTGATTTTTAGGGTTGAATACTAGCCATTGAAAATGCTCTGTCCATACTTCAAAGTTCATCTATATATAGACAGAGAAACGGTTGAAATTAATCATCCTTTCAGTATAATTTTATTATGGTGCCTTCGTGGTATGGAGTCGACAACATGGACGGCTCCGATCTTTAGACCACGCAGCCTGTGGGACCCAGTGGATAGTGCTAAATCCCAAGTGGCAAGAGAAGCAAAATAATTTTTTCGTAACCGGTTTGAGGAACCGTTGAAGCCGGTTTATCTCAGACTCCGGATTGAATCTTATGGCTTGTATTTGCCAACTGAGACTTTGAGCCTCAGCCGGAACTGAGGCAAGACGTTATCTAGAACGGAAAACCGGTGCTTTCGTGAGACGATCAGTGGATTGATCCTGACCAGTTATCTATTGGACTCACATATTGAGATGATACCTTGCAGCGGCCCATCGACGTGGTCTTATCCCACACACTTGCTGTGGGGTCCATTGCGGATGATCTTGATAGTTTGGATCGATCCATGGTGGGCCACAAAAACCATTCTTCAAGAATGGGAAAGACAAAATTGAAAAAAATAGCAAAAAGAGAAGAACAAAAGAATGATGAAAAAAAAAAAGGTGGGCCTCATTGCGGATGATGTTTGTTGTTACCAAAAAATGGTCAACAGCCGAAGATGTAGATCTATGATCCAGATAGTTGAATGGAGTTAAACTTCCGGTATGAGAAGACGGAGACGACGTAATTCTCAGATCCTGCAAAAGAACACAGAGGATAAGGGGGGTGGCTGGGGGTCCAGCCAATGGCCCCCCGATGCCTAAGTCAGTGATCTTGAGTAATCGGATATTTTTAGAGTAGATTGATATTAGCTTGCATACCTTGATAATGGAGAGAATATCCTTATTTATAGACTTAGGTTGCCAGATTATTTGCCCTTTGGAGAGTCGTGATTCTAGCGGACTGCCAGTTGGATTCCCGAGATCTTCGGATCTGCCCATAACAAACGAAGATCTTTATCCCTAAAAGCTGGGGATGTCGATCTTTTCTCCTGATATCTCGGTGTGAGCCCAGGATTGCGGATTTACAGCTCAGCTCGCTTAAGACGACTTTCATTTCTTCGGACCGAGCCGACCATTTTCAATCGGGTCGACGCGACCCGATTTGTATCTGGACTAGAGACGGATCGGCTCGTCTTTCCCGGGTCAGTGTAACACACTTTCTTACCGGTCGGCTCTTTACCCATAACAATGTTGATAGTCTGGATCCTCATCTCTCACACGCGTGCGTCATTGGGCAACGAAACTGGACAGTCCTTCCCTTGCACATACAATCTCCAACCTGGTGCTTGGCCAGGACCTCTAGAACGTGTGCTACGTTGTCACGTGCTCTCTCGATGCGGATTAGCTACTGAACTGATTCGCTACTGATCACCACGTTCTGTGGGCCCCTCCATGTGAAAGGTTCCGTCCATGCATGTGAGTGTGGCCCACGTAACGGGTAGACTGGACTGACTTAAACACACCTCCCTCGCCTATATAAAGCTTCCCAGGCTTTTCTCTTCCTACCCAATCCCAAATCCCTCCAAGCAAAGCAAATGGATCTTCTCCACCTCTCTTTTACTAATAAAGCCTTTCCATTTCCTATCTTCTCTAGTCTCCCTTCTTTATTAAGGTTTTTCATATTCTCTTCCCTCCTTTTCCTCTCTTCTTTTGTCTCTGCCAGTGAAAATAACAGTAAGCCCTTGTCAATCCAACAGCAATGCATTGAAGACCACTTCTCTGCTTTGCTCCACTTGAAGCAGGCCTTTAACTTCTCTCATGATGCATACAGCAACACTACACTCTCCTCTTGGAATCCTGATAATAGGGATTGCTGCTCTTGGGAAGGCATCACCTGCGATGGTGCCTCCGGTCACGTGATCAGCCTCAACCTCAGCGACCTCTCGATATCTGGTCAGGTCGATTTTGGAAGCATCTTTCGTCTTCAAAGCCTGCAGAGGCTCAACCTCGCTGGCAATGTCCTCGATCGCTCTTCAATCCCTTCTGGGTTTGACAAGCTCACCAATTTGACCCATCTCAACCTCTCTTCTTCGTATTTTTATGGCCAAATCCCGCTGGAAATATCCATGTTGACCAGGTTGGTTTCTCTCGATCTATCTTCCAATTCCCTTGAACTTGAAAACCCGAACATTGGAGCACTCGTCCAACACCTGTCCAGACTGAGAGAACTGTATCTCGATGGGGTATACTTCTCAGCGCAGGGTAGCGAGTGGGGCCTGGTCTTATCCTCGTCACTCCCTCTTCTTCGCAAGTTGAGCTTGAGAGAATGTGGTCTTTCAGGCCCCATCCATTCTTCCCTTTCCAGTCTCTGTTTCTTATCTGAACTCGATCTCAGTGGAAACAATCTCTCTTCTGTCACACACAACTTCATAGGGAACTTCTCTTCTTTAACGTCACTGCATCTCAGTCGTTGTGAATTGCATGGAAAAATTCCAGAGAGTATTTTCAGGCTGCCAAAGCTACAAACCCTCGATGTAGGATACAATCCACTTCTCACAGGTGAGATTCCTCCAAACAATACTCTCCGAGGGCTGGTCTTATCCAACACTGGATTTTGTAGCAAGCTAGGGGATTTGTTCAGTAATTTGGAACTACTGACCATGTTAGAAATCAGAGCTTGCAACCTATCCGGCCCATTGCCATCACGGCTGGTGATGCTCCACAACCTCGTGGATTTGGATCTTTCATCCAGCGGTTTCAGCGGACCATTGCCATCCTCTCTTGCCAACCTCAGCAACCTTGTTTCTTTGGATCTTTCAGCCAATTATTTCAGCGGACCATTGCCATCCTCTCTTTCCAACCTCAGCAACCTCGTTTATTTGGATATTTCATCCAATGGTTTCAGCGGTCCAATTCCTTCTTCCTATGGCAACAAGCTTCAAAATCTTCAAGAGCTCCACTTTCCCGAGAATTCACTTAGTGGGACCATCCCATCTTCATTGTTTTCAATCCCATCATTACGAGTGTTGATTCTCTCAGGTAACCAATTTAGTGGTCAGCTTGGTGAGTTCCAAAACGCATCCTCTTCACTGTTAGAGAGGATTGACTTGGAAAACAACAAGTTGCAGGGGCCTATTCCGAGGTCTATCTTTCAACTCACCACACCTACATACCTCACACTTTCATCCAATAATTTCAACGGCTCAATTCCTTCTTTACATGGAAATGAGCTTCAGAATTGTGTTCATCTGGACTTGTCCAACAATTCACTTGGTGGGACCATCCCATCATCATTGTTTTCACTCCCATCGTTAAAAGAGCTGCTTCTCCAAGATAACCAATTTAGTGGTAAGCTTGGAGAGTTCCACAACGCGTCCTCTTTACTGTTAGAGAAAATCTATTTGGAAAACAATAAGTTGGAGGGGCCTATTCCAAAGTCAATCTTTAAACTCACCAAGCTTACAGAACTCTCACTTCTGTCAAACAATTTCAGCGGTGACCTGGACCTTGGTTCATTCCAAAACCTTACGTCCCTATGGTACCTTGATCTTTCAGATAACAACTTTTTAGTAATGGATAGTGGAAGCAATTCAACCTTGATATCCTTCCCCCACATTAAACATTTGTTATTAAGATCTTGCAACATTAGCAAATTTCCAGATATCTTGAGAAGCCAAGAGGAAATGTATTTTTTGGACCTTTCCAACAACAAAATCAATGGTGAAATACCCAACTGGATATGGAAGGTTGGAAATAGAAGTTTGACATATTTCAATCTTTCTTATAATGCTTTGGAGGGATTAGAGCGACCATTTCCTCATACTTCCTTAAGTTCTTTGGAAGTTCTTGACCTTAGCTTTAACAAGTTAGAAGGCTCAATTCCGATTCCTCCACCCTTCATCCATTTCTTTTCATTTTCGAGCAATAATCTTAGTGGAGAAGTTCCCTCGCTCATTTGCAATTGCACCTCCTTACAAGTCCTTGATTTGTCTAACAACCATTTCAATGGTTCAATTCCACCATGTTTGGGTGAAATCAGTGATGCCCTCGTTGTGTTGAATCTTGGAGGAAATGCATTTTATGGCACCTTGCTTCAAACATTCAAAGAGGGATGCAAACTAGAGACGCTTGATCTCAATGGAAATCGGTTAGAAGGGCAGGTGTCGAAATCTTTGGCCAAGTGCAAGATGTTGAAGGTGTTAAACCTTGGAAACAATCAAATACATGACACCCTCTCTTTTTGGTTGGAAAGTTTGTCTCAGTTGCGTGTTCTCATCTTGAGATCTAACAAATTCCATGGCACCATTGGACCGCCCCTAACAAATCACACCTCCCAACTGCTACAAATCATCGACCTATCTTTTAACAGATTCACAGGTATCTTGCCATCAAACATGTTCGGGAGCTGGAAAGCAATGATGGAGGAGGGAAAATCCCAATCTCAATTCCTTAGCAAACAATTCGTGAATGGATACTATCAAGACAGAGTAACTGTTGTGATCAAAGGGCAAGAAATGAAACTGGTAAAGATCCTTACTGCCTTCACCATAGTGGATCTCTCAAATAACCAATTTCACGGGGACATTCCAGAATCACTTGGGGATCTAAAGTCGCTACATGTGCTCAATATGTCTTATAACCATCTCACAGGGCAAATTCCAGTATCATTGGGAAATATAAAAGATCTTGAGTCATTAGATCTCTCGCAGAATAAGTTATCAGGTGAGATCCCTTGGCAACTTACAAAGTTAACATTCCTTGCAGTGTTGGATCTTTCACAAAACTACCTCGTAGGGAGCATACCGCAGAGTCAACAATTTCTTACATTCACGAACAAATCCTTTCAAGGGAACTTGGGATTATGTGGTCCTCCACTGTCAAAAAAGTGTAGAGAAATCAAGGTTTCACCATCATCAACACAATCGAAAAGTAAATATGACTGGGGATCCATGTGTATTGGGTTTGGAGTTGGATATGGAGTGGGAGTAGGAATTCTTTTTTGGACTCCAACACTTTGGACAAAGGGAATGAGAGAATACATTCTATTTTTTGATCGCATGCTATTGATGATTTTTCCATATGTGGCATCTAATTTAATACAGCGACGATAAGAGAATTGAAGCTAGGAGATGAGCAAAACACCTCAAGGGAGCTAAAGCACAAGGGAAGAAGGATGATATTTATACTTTATATATCCAATGTATCCAACAATATGTTGATGGTCACATATTTCATGTTTTCACTATCCTTTTTTATGTCTAAATTATAATAGAGAACCTGTTGCTGATTGAAAGTTGGTGTAACATGTTTCATGTTAGATACAAGTAATCAGTTGAGCACCACCTTGGTGAGTACATAAATCACAAGCCCCACCTAATTAGTAAGTCCATAATCATGAATTCTATCAACCAGCCTATTTTTTTTACCAGATAATACAAATGATTGGGGCCCAATTGATAGATGGTTGAAATCTTGCACCAGTACAACGCTATGATGCTGTTATATATACACACTTCAGTGTTGATCAAACATCACCAAATGTCATTCACAACTGTCATACACACTTATGTGTTGATCAAACCTCACGAAATGTAATTCCACCTGCCTCTATTATTATCACAAACTCACGAATGTTCAACCTACAAACCCTTTCAACTTTCATGTTGATATCATCAGTGCATTCTTGTACTAGCAAATGAAACAGTAGAGCTCAAAGAATCTGAATAAAATATAGCTCCCTCACCAGCACATGGCAGCACGATGCATTAATTGAGTCCATCCATTACTGGTCCTCCATTAGTGTAGAATCACTAAATTTAAATGTTTCAAACATTAAAATAGCAAAAAAGATTTGAAAATATTCTCTATGCCTCCTTCCCAACTTTTAGCTTTGATACCACTTGTTAGGGTTAGAAGCCCCGCAGTGGAAGCAATCAAAGCAGGTGAGGAACACACCCCGATGGCAATCACACAAGCAAATCGATACGCACAAGAAGGCAATCCGAATTTTACGTGGAAAACCCCTCACAGGTAAAAAGCCACGGCACAAAACAACACCAATCCACTATGATATCAGAAGTTACAAGAGATAGAAGAAACACAACCCGGATCATAACCCATAAGAGAAATCTCTAGCTAACAAAGCTAATTCTCACATGAGAAGGACAAACTCATCCATTTCCCTCATCCCCGAGAACTCCAAGCTTCCTCCTAGCTCTTTCTCTTGCACTAGAACTCTCTTAATCCCTTAGCCCATTGGCTATAACCCTAATCTCGGATTACATCCCCTTAAATAGGAAAAAACCGAAATTAAAAACTCCTTGCACAACAAACCGCGCAAGAATCCAACTTGTATAAGAAACTGCCGGCCGGCTGGATGGCCCAAAACGGCTCCAACAAACTTGTTGCCATGATCTCATCCGTGACCGACCGGTCGGCCAGCCAGTCACTGGTCTTCATGCTTGAAGATTGAGGCGTCCAATCTCAACATTTTTTTCATGAGTAGTGGACATGTAATCACATTTTAGGAAAAAGTAAGTGACCATTGTTGCAGTCTTGATCAAAAGGAAAAATCTCACATGTTTAATTAGGTAAAAATGGGTGTACTCAGATGGGTAGGTAGTAAAATTAATGTGAAAATTGGTATATTCTCCATTGGCAGGGTGTACTATTTTCGAGGTACTTTTTGTCATGATTCAGGTGTAGATAAACCATGTTTTAAAAAAAGGAGGTGATCCATTGCACTGTAGCTCAAGTCAAAAACCTCCACATGTTTAGTTAACTACTTTTTCTTAATATGGGTCTAGGTTTTATCTATTTAAGCATCACTTAAGTGGATCGTTTAAAAACCCGCTTAAATTGGGTTGATTTTTGGAAGACCGAAACCCTACCCATTTAGTAATTTTGATTGAGCATTCAGACAAACGTATGCCCCATATGGGTCTAAATCTTGGACAAAATCTCACTACTTATTAGATAGGGTTGATCCGACCCATTTGCATCGATAATGCATATCCAAATACATGCATAATAAGTAAAAGCCATTCCATCACTAAAATCGGTCGACATCCTTAAACGAAAAAAAAAAAAAAAAAACTGAAGAAATCCCAAAAGAAACCATAAATCTTCATCCAAAATGAGAACTCCTACAATGAATGAGTTGAATGAAATAATTCTTGGGCAGGTATAAATTTTATACCTATTAGAACTCTTTACATTCTATCTCATGAAATTTACTACATTAATTTACAAAAAGCTTATTGGGCAAGTATCTCATTCTATCTCATGAACCTTCTGAAAAGTTCCAACAAAATCGCCAATCCTTGGGGCCTTGGACAACTTCTCAATTTCTGCCTTGTCCTCCTTGGTGAAGTTGTGTTTCTTATGCTTAAAATTGTACGTCTAAGGAAAAAAGAAAAGAAAAGAAAAGAAAAAGAAATTTGTATGCATATTTGATTAATCCTAATTAGACACTTTGGTTATCTCCGGATCCCACTGCCAATGCTATAAATGTGGGTCCAAACCTGATAAACTCGAAATAGATTGTGAGCTTGACCAAGCGTTCTAACTTCAACGTATGAAGATATTTTGACATATTCTGTTTTTGTTTCTCTTACTTCCAGAGTTTTTTGCGTCTTTCTTCTGAATTTTTTTTCCTATTAGACTGGGCTATCCCCTTAACCTAAATCCTTTGGCTAGCTAAGTTTAGTTGACTCAGTGAGTTTTCTCAATGTTCGATACAATCATGTCAAAGAGAGGTTACCTCTAACCAATACCACACTCTGAAAAGCTTCAAATTACCTTGAATCTCAAAGTTATCCAACCCCATATTTTGAAAAGCTTCAGACGATATGGAATGTTCCTGAGTAATTAATAAAATCACAGAGAGTATCATCATCAAGATAAGGTTCCAAAAATTCTACTCACAAAATCTACTACTAAATTGTAAACTAAAAGGAAAATGGCTCACCAGTAACATATCCCATCTATACATGAGACTGGACAAACTTCATTAACAGCAGGCTATCTATATAGCAAGACTCATAAATTCATGATAGAACTTAGTTTCCAAACAAACATAGGATGGACAACCCCATCACTAGAAAGTGCAGACAACAAAAGCTATATTAATTGCCTGAGTACACGTTGGTGTGCTCATTTTGCATCACATGTAACTAGTTGGACCGGCTTTGATGGGATTGCTTTAAAAAGAAAAAGAGAAAGGTCAAGGAAATGTGCACTTAAAAACAAGGTGAAGGAAATGGGTTTTAGTCGAGTGGTCAAATACCGACTCTAGGGGGGACCAGTTTATGGATTGAACAAGAATTGTACGACTTCGGGCTGGGCTGGATGGAACAAGTGCGGGCCTAGCCCAATCTTCGTACACAGCAGCCAACATCCCCGGGCGGGGCGCTCTGACGATGCGGAGAGCAAACAAAGGCGAGTTTGCTATTATGGACGGACGAAAAGCTGCAACAAGACGGGTGGCTACCTGCAATGGGACAGGTCACTTGAGACCTATCTTGGGTAAGAAATCATTACTTATCAGAACGATTCATCTCAACTGGTCCGGCTTTCCAAATCAGAGTTTTGCTATTGGACATCCAAATGCAGCCATAATCATTATTTTGAGACTTGGGTTGATATCGTATTTGGCTGCATTAAAATATTATTGTGAAAACTTGGGATTTCACAAGATCAAATCCTTCACAGGCATTTCATCAAATACCTTCCGAGCAAGATCGTCGAACCCGCCTGATTAGATCCCATTAAATCCAAGACCTAATGGGATATCCACCCAAACAGAATCACCTGCTGAGCAAGAATACCTAACCAAGAAAAATTGAAAGGAGAAGAAAATGAGGGGAAAAGTTGGAACAAACCTTGGGATTTCTCTGCAACACACTCTCTCTCTCACACACACACACACACACACACACACAGAGAGAGAGAGAGAGAGAGAGAGAGAGAGAGAGGGAGGCAGGTGCTGCTAGCGGAGGAAGCCTGTCCGGCCCGACAGGGGGGAGGGAGGGAGGGAGGGGTGCGAGGGCGGGGTGAGAGAGATAGGGGGGGCGGTGCACTCAGGCAGCCCACACACACACAGAGAGAGAGAGAGAGAGAGAGAGAGAGAGAGAGAGAGAGTCGGGGCGTGAGTTTTTTTTTTGTTTGTTTTTGCCCTAAATAGGCAATATTCGACAGCCTTGGGCCGTCGTTTATTAACGTGTTTCTATTCGACAGTCCAAAGCTGTCGTTTATTAGCGATTTTTTATTACTCTAACCACGGCCGATGAATTTTGTCTGTCGAAAATGCCCCATTTTCACGTAGTGTGACACGTGTCAAAGTGACACATGCAAGTGGGGTGCAAGCTTGGCCCATCTAACCCAGTGCCTCTTGTGTCTGCTACCCCCCCCCCCCCCCCCCCCCCCCCCCCCCCCCCCCCCGAATTTGCTTCCCCTGAGAAGTAGAGACCGGAGGGAAGTTAATGGTCAGGAAAAAGAAAGTGCATGATGGACTCGATTTGGCTAATGACCCCAACACCGGCCAATTAGTTGGTGTTGAGGCTCTATGGCCCCACCATGATGTATGTGGTTTATCTTCTCGGTCCAACCATTTTGTGAGCTTATTTTAAGGCATAAGGCCAAAAATGAGACGGATCCAATTCACAGGTGGACCACATTATAAGCGGCTGAGATGAGTGGTTCTAAGCCGCAGAACGAATGAATATTAATGGGGACTATTCTCAGTTTCTCCTGACCGTCCGTTATGTTTTTACACGTGTAAACAAGCCAACTTTGGTGATTGAGAGCCGCATCATGGACGGCTTGTAAATAAAGTACACAGTGCTTAGAATTTCTATTTTCTTAAAAATACTATAATTTTCAGTGCTATGTTGAGATTATTGTGCTTGGAATTCAGTCTTTGGAATGAGCCACACAAGTTTTCATCAAGCTGATAATTGTGTTTTCCCTTGGTCCATGTTTGTGTGAACTTATCAACAGGTTGGATCTAAAATAAAAATCATGTGGGCCCAAGAAGGTTTCAATGGTCGCTTAAGCTTTGGATCTGCCTCATTCTTTGGCTTGTGCTCTAAAATGCTCTCTCCAAATGGATGTACAGTGTGGATACAACACACACATCATGGTGGGGCCATAGAACTTGGTGACATCATTGAAGTAGCCAGACTGGCTAATCCGCGTCCGTGAAAGTCATGAATACGGATTGAGTCCTGACCCTTCCTTCTCCAGCTAGGAATGAGCAGTAACTGGCCATCGTGATGTATAAGAGAAGACCAAAATTTAGGAAGATCCAAGGCTCAAGTGGACCACACAATAGGAAGAAGAGGTGATATTGATTTTCACCATTGAAACTTTTCTAGGGCCCATGGTGATGTTTTTTTGCCATCCAAGCTATTCATAAAGTTACATAGACCAGGCTGAAGAGGAAATACAAATATCGACTCATACAAAACTTCTAGCCACCAGTAAGTTTTCAACGGTAAGAGTTTAATGGTTCACTGTGCAGCATGTTTGACACGGTAGTGCTCCTCTTTAAGAAAATTGGACGGAGCTGTGACTGTCAGTGTCTGGTGCGTAGACTCGCTGGAATTCGGCCAGCTGTACTAGAAAGCAGCAGCTTGGTCAAGATGAGTTGGTGGGACAGGGATAGGAGGGATGGGTTTTAGTCGTCGATCAACATGGCATTTTGCATAAAGTTTTTGTGCTGGGAAGCTAGGTGGGCACGCCCGGATAAATCCACCTGTCTATCTATTTTTCCAAATGATTTTAGGACATTAGGCGAAAAATGAGCCGTGCATGACTCGCTCCCGGTCATCCCCTTGCCTCTCTGTCCACGTTGCCTGGCTTTCCAAAGAGAGACTTTGAAGTCTATGTTCACACTAGAGATTCGCTTTCCCATACCTTTCCCATGGACAGAGCCTTAGTAGCCCAATAGGAACCATAGGATTAAATTTAGAGTTTCAGATTAACCATTAAAAACAGTTGCTAAAACTGATCATTTTTTAATATTTAAAGCTTATTATTTTTACTCTTATAAATATAAACCAGATTTCCCAAATGAGTTTTGGTAGGATACGAAGCCCACATATGGGATGGACTTTCACCCGTGAATATATCTTAGATGTCATCTGAACCGATGTTCTCATTCGTTACTTATAGAAGCTATGACCTCATAATCAAGCTTTAATCATGATCCTAATCTTTGAGTCATGGATTTTCATACGATCCAACGAGCTTTTGCTTTTCAACGTTCCTTATTCATATTTGTACTCTTCCTGTTGAACAAACATTTCTTAGAATCGCCCTTTATCATAGAGTCCAGAATATAAACGGGTTAGATCATATTCTGAGATGCAATCCACGTTAAAAACCTACCCCCATGCAGTAGTTTTGATAGGGTGGGAATGACGTCCTATCAAATCCCTTCCCACGTCAAATTCGCTACAACTGTTGTTATAGTAGCCCATGTTAATTAAAAAAATAATAATAAAAAAAAAGGACTCAAAAGTCAAGTAGGCCACACTGCAAGAAACGGTGGGGATTGAATGTCTGTTGTTCATCGGGCCCATAGAAGTTTTTTTTTTTTATAGTCTGGATTTCTGCTCCGCTTCAACAGGGTTTTTCTGTTTGCTGACCACCTGATTGGTCAAGCTCAGCACTGGTGTTGTCAGCCTTGCTGCATTTAATGCAGTCAGTGCTGATGTGTACTGAGCTAGACCAATCAAGTGTCGGCAAATAGAAAAATCCTATTTAAACTGGGCAGACGATCTGATTTATTTTTTGAATCCGGATCCTCTGTTGAAACCAAGCAGAGAACCTCTACTTCCGCTGCTTTGATTGGTCCAGCTCATCCTGACTGTGTCAGAGCAGCTCAGCTCTGACACAATCAGGCTGATCTGGACCAATCAGAGAAGTGATGAGCAGGGTTTCTCTGCTAGGTTTTAACAGAGGATTCAGACTCGTATTTTTTATAATATTGATATTGGTGCTTCCCTGTCATCCTGGTGGGAGCACCTCATGAAAGAGTTGGATGACATATTTATTAACATTACGGAGGGCTACTGCAAGGTTCCAATGGTGAGTGTTTCCATCTTCATTGTTTCCTATTGTGTGGCCCACCTGAGATTGGATTTAGATAATTTTTTAGATCATGCTCTTACATGATCCTGGAAAAACTGATGGATCGAGTAGATGTCAATTAGACATCACCATAGGCGTTAGAAAGCTTTTAGTTGAAGACCAACTTAGGATGTAGCCCATGTCACTACCCATCAGGACCTACATGCTAAGATGGTCTGATGATCTAAACCGTGCAAATTCTCACTACTATAGTAAATAATCTATACTCCTAATCACGCTTCATTTATGACCCTTATATTTGATTTTTAGGGTTGAATACTAGCTATTGAAGATGCTCTGTACATACTTCAAAGTTCATCTATATATAGACAGAGAAACGGTTGAAATTAATCATCCTTTCAGTATAATTTTATTATAGTGCCTTCATGGTATAGAGTCTACAACATGGACGGCTCCAATCTTTAGACCACGCAGCCTGTGGGACTCAATGGATAGTGCTAAATCCCAAGTGGCAAGAGAAGTAAAAGAATTTTTTCGTAACCGGTTTGAGGAACCGTTGAAACCAGTTGATCTCAAAAAAATGACCTTTACCCAGGAATTTTTTACCGAGGAAACAAATTTCCTGGGTAACAACATACTTTTACTAACGAAATTTAAATTTTCAATACTATTTCACTTTTAATAAGGAAAATGTTCCTCGTCAAAAGTGATAAATGCCGAGGAATTTTATATTTCGTGGGTAAAAAGGTGTTATTTCGTGGCTAAAAATATCAAGGTTTTAGCTTACTTTTACCTATGAACAAATTCCTCGGTAAAAGTCGTTGCGCATGCGACATCCCGAGGGTCATTAGGTGGGCTTACCGCGTGTGGACTTTGTTGCAGAAATGTTGCACCGTAAGTTGGACCATCCTAATTACATCAGTCTCACTTGGATGGTCCATTCAATCAATTTGAACCGTTCATTTAGTCCAAAACAACAAAAATCATATTGATAGGATGACATACTCAACCTTTGATTTGGTCTTACTTTTTACAACCGTCCATTCTTTAAGCCATGGATGGGATGGTTTCAATTGCCTATCAAAATCGTTTGTTTATAATCATAGGCAATGCATGGTAGGGCCTAACAAATAGAAGCATCAAATTATTGCTTAGACCTATTTTTTGGTAAATTATCTGGACAATCCATATAAATGACCATTGATCAAATGGTTCATATTTGTTAGATTGGTGTGATGTTTGCATGATAGCCCATGAAATGCATGGTGGACCTAATGAACAATCCAGATCAATGGATTGGACTGTCTAAGTGTCCCCATGCAGTAAGAAGTGCAATGAGAAAAAAGGAGCATGGTGGATTCACTTTGGTGGGACACTGAGTCCATCTTGACGATTTGATATAGATCCTCATCGTCCATCCCTTTTGCAGCCCATTTTAAGACGTGGTCTAAAATATTAGGCCGATCCAAATCTCAGGTGGACCACACCATATGAAATAGTGGGGATTGAGCGCTTACCATTAAAAACTTCCTAAGGCCCACTGAATTTTATGTTTTCCTTTCATCCAGGTCTACGTGACCTTATGAACAAGTTGGATGGCAAATAAACATCACGGTGGGCCCTAGGAAAGTTTCAACCATGGTGATCATTGTTACCCATCCTTCCTGTGGTATGGTCCACTCGCTCTATCTGCTTCCTTTTTGGATCATGGCCTAAAATGAGGTTTCAAAATGGATGCACGGCTTGGATAAAATACATATATAACGGTGGGCCCCATAGAGACCCTGATATGATCGCCCGTCTCTGGCTAGTCCTGGTGGCGATACTACCCAATCCACGCCCACTCTCTCCATCTGAGAGAGGGAAAACCAAAATGCCCTAATTCCCTTCTCCCTTTCTCTCTCACTCCCGGCGCGCTACGCCTCCTCTCTCTCTCTCTCTCTCTCTCTCAATTTTCACAACTCCCGATCTCGATCTCTGCTTCTGGCATTTCTCCTCGTCTTCCATGGAATCTGCTGCGATTCTCCGCTCATTTCACTATAAGTCTCTCTCTCTCTCTCTCTCTCTCTCTCTCTCTCTCTCTCTCTCTCTCCCCGGATGTGCCTCTTTGATAGATTTTGTTGTTCTACTTTTGAGATGGTCGGAAATGATTCAATGCTCTGGAAATCAACTTACGAAGAACCGCCCTACGCACAATCGGTTAAGCGGAAGGTGAATGTGGACAGTTGATCTCGTGGGCCACAACATGGATGGGCGATAGTTTGAAAACTATGCCAATAGGATGATTCTTTCCGTGTAAATTGGGTATTATGTTTTTAGGCTTTGGATAGGAAACAATGAAACCCCAATCAGTGGGTGTTATGTTTCAATTAGTTTTCAAACTCTGATTTCTCCCATATGAAGGTGTTATTACTGCAATTAGATTAGCAGCCTATTTTTCATTCTCAACCAAAATGCTGTGTTGTGGAAATTAATTTACCCATGAAAACCTTGAAACATGCTAACCCTAAAATTAGGAGCAGAAAAATCTTATACCCATGAAAACATAAAAAAAAAAAATGCAAATTCATATTATAGGCAACTTAAAAAACTAAACAAAACAGAATTACAATGCAAAAAAAAAAAAAAAAAAAAAAAAAAAAAAAAATCTGGCTTTTATATATGGATAGCCACACTGATTGATCTGCATGCACCTGTTCTTTTTCCATTTGGCCACAAGCAAATCAAGTCAATATACCCAAAAACGAAGAAAAGGAAGAAATACTTTGATTCTATGGAAAAGTGTGTGCAAGCAATTAGAAATTATTGAAAAATTCAAATTAAACCGTCCATAGATGTATCATGAACAAAAAATTACCTTTATTTGTTTATATCAATATTAGATTGATGGACATTTATTGGACCTGTTAAAATGAAAGATATTCCATGGCCATGTTAAAAAGAAGGTCCACGAATAAGAAGTTAGGATTGTTCACTCAATATGATTTTTAGGTTATAACATAGTGACAATTGATTCCACAATTTGTTTGAATTAAAAAGAAGGTCCTTACTACTTTTTTTAACATTTTGTTTTTTGGTACCTTTGCCTCCCAGAAATATAGATCAGTGTGGGCCCCACCGTGATGTGTGACGGACATCCATCCTGTTAATTAGACGCACCTTTCCATGGTTAGCCATGGGCCTAAAAATCAGGACAATTTATGACTTAAGTGGGCCACACCACCAACAACAGCTGAGAGTAGATGCTCGCCTATTGAAACCTTCCTAAATTGTATATAGGGACCAGTAAGATGTGGTTTAGACATTGAACCCATCCATCGTGTGTGTCCCACTTCGATGAGGGTTCACACCAAATTTTAGGCCATTCTAAAACTCAAGTGGCCCCCACCAAGTGCTTTTAGATGTGTTAGGCATGATTTCAAATGTATGGCCCACTTGAGCTCCAGATATGGCTCATTTTTTTTTTACACAGCCCATAAACTAGGGGGACCTACCAAATGCATAGTGTGGATGTCCATCACGCATCATAGTGGGGCTTACAGAGCTTGATCTCACGGAAAGCTGTATATAGGGAAACAATACTATGAGGCCGACCTCATGGGAGCTTCCCATGAGGTTTGCATTACATGAACTGTCTTGAGAAAGCATGTGTTAAAAGGCTTGTACTGGTTTTGAACAAATGATTTCTCTTTCAAAACTTAAGCCTATGTTGAGTCATAACAATGAACAAGAAGAAGAAGATGTGAGTTCATTTCCAATTCAATCCATATGGGTTCGGAAGATATAATTCTCTCCCCCCAATTCCTCCTGTAATAAACAGATGGATGACAAATCCAACTTGTAGCTGAGGTTAACTCCATTATGGATAGGTTAGACAAGGAAGGTGGTAGGGTATGTTTTGTGGATCCAGCATCCATTGCATTTTAGGAGGTTAGCTTCATATGAATGCAGAAAAAATATGAAAAATGAAAAATGAAAAGAAAACACATTTCACTTAAAAAAGAAAAAATCTTCAAAATAAATGAAACTAGATCACATAAACACATCTGCAAAATACCCATGTATACATAAACATCCAAAAACAAAATAATGATTTCTCTAAATAACAAAAATAAAGATAAAAAATCCATGACCCAAAACTCTTAACAGAATCCATCCCCAAACACATAAACAAATAAAGAATCCAAACAACCCTTTTGTTCATTCAGGAATTAGGATATCTTTGAAGTGGGTTTTGCTAGTCTAATGGTTTTTGTTACAAGTAACCGATTCTTTCTGATATTGTTGATTTTGTTAGAGAGTCACTGACATGGCTTTGTTGAGGATATTCACCTTTTGGCTAGTTGTTTCTTAATTTGTTTCTCCATTTGCTTTTTGGTTTCTTTATTGGTTATTTTCTTGCTTTTGTGTAGTGTGAATGTAGATGGGAGGGTTTTTGTGTGGAAGATTGATGAAGGCCCTGATGTGGAAGATAAGCCACAGATAACAAGAAAAGTTGTTGTTGCCATTCAGATACTCGGAGATGGGGAATCAGTTCATCCACAAATCTGTTGGCACTCACACAAACAGGTAATGCTTAGTTTATCATGGAACTGTTAATCAGGAGGTTTTATACGGTGAGCTGACCTAAGTTTGGTAGTTTGGTACAGATGGGGCCCATCTTTTGTGAACCTAAGCTGTTGGTGTGGAATTCAGTGTCGAGTAGTGTTTGTGGGTATATCAAATGTGTTTCTTTCAATGTCAGTGGTTATGCTATTGGTATATGAATATAAGGGGGCGTTTGACGTCTCCAAAAATAAATGTCAATGTCAATGAATTGGTTAAGTGCTTAATTCCCATATCTGTTTTCCTATATTTTCTGCATGGGTGCACTTTTGTGAGTACAGGGATAAAGTTAAACCATATCAACAATGGTGAGCACGAAAATGTGGAAATGATTTAATCTTCACTGAATCTTCACTACTTTGGGTTCTCCTATCACTTGCCAGGTAAGCAGTGCCTAAGGAGGTATCTTTTTTTATTTCTTTCATTTTGGGTATAGCTTGTTATTTATGTAAACATTTTTTATACTCTGCCTTTTTTTTATACATAGCTTTTGGAATATTGATTTTAGTTCTTTGTAGCCTGACATAATGTGGAATATAGTCAGAGCTGGAGCTGATGACAAATCATTGAAAATGGTTAACATTGAGATCTAAGTCTGATTTTTTTTTCAGACAAAAGATTGTTACTATACATTTTCCCAAACAAAGTCCTAATTACTGAAAAAAAAATTAAGAAATTTGTTCCTCACAAGAGATTCACACTCCAGAACAGTTATCTTGTCATGTTGCAGGTTTTCCATGTATGAAGTGAGCACATCATGGAGTTCCTATCAAGGGCAACATTGTAATATAATTTCTTTCTATTATGGACAAGTTCTTAGAAGAAACAACAGTTAAATTCCAGGTTGTAATTTGTTTATTGATTTTTTTTTAAATGTTTTGACAATAATGGATAAATGAAAGAATTGAGTATGAGATTTAGTTGATTTGGAGTTTTTTTTGTGGTGATTGGATTTAGTTGATTTGATGTTTTCCATAGTGTATTTGGATTTGGTTGATTTGGAATTTTTTAATGGTGTGTTTGGAATTTGTTTATTTGGGATTTCTACATTCTAAAGGAGTGACTGATTTAGATCTTTTCTATCTAATTTCCAAGTTGTAATTGATACATCTTACCGATTGCTCTAGTCATGTGAAAATTTTGACATTGTTTTTCACTTTATGGGTTGGCTCCTAACAAGAATTTTGGATGGAAACCTTTTGTAAGTATATGTCTCTGCCTGCTTCACTTTAAGGAATGTTTCATACAGTTTAAATTTATAGTTTTCCATGGCATTGATATTTTTGCTGTCTCATGATGTTTTCTAAGCATTATGTTTAAGTTATCTTTGTGAATAATTCACGCTAATACCATGGCTATGTTCTTCATATGTTGCCGAAATTGATGCAACAAGCAATTATCCATTTACTCCTTTGGCTAAACAGATTGCTAGTTCATGTGGTTTTGCCTTTTACTTTTTTACTTTATAATTCAATTTGTATTCATTGGGGTTTCTTTTCTTGAAAAGAAATTGTGGAAATTGTAACAGTTAAGTTCCTACAGGTCTCGAAAATTCCAGAAAACGATTTTTAGTGGACTGTTGCCTTTTATATGTCAATATCCATATAGGTTGATCCTGACAAAAGATGGTTTCTGAACTATGCTTGTAAATGCCAGCCTAGCAAAGGTATGTCATGTTGACAGAGACAATTCAGTACACAAGCCTTTCATTCAACAACCACAACATAAATGTCTTACTTAGAACACCCAAATCATCTCTTTATCTAGATTATTCAAAAATTGAAAATTAAATCTATTTTGTTTCATAAATTGGCTATTGGTGGATGCTAAATTATGGTAAAAAAAGGAAAATAATCAATGGTTCCATGTTTGTAAACAAATGCTTAGATATACATATCTATATATTTTATAAATGATTGATCACCTCTTAATTGCTCAGGACATCAATTTGATATAATGATTTTGGGAATGCTTTATGGATGGTTGTGCTCGTTTTGACTTGTATATATATATTGAGGTTATCGATAATGGTAGAAATTTAAAGACTAACTTTTTTTAAATATCTTCAATTCAAGTTATAATTGTAAATGTTATTAATTACTAATATTGTATTTTGTTTTATTTTGCAGATTGTTGGTGGCAGCAGGGATGTTTATGCTGATAGATGTTTTTTTTATATTTGTTGTATGTACTCATGGGATTGACATTTTGATTTTATTGAAAACATTATTATGATTAAATGGTCATTTTGATTGGTATATGATTGAATGCTTTCAGGTGGGTGTGAATTGCATGAATTAACAGGTTATTAGGTATAACTTTTTCGAGGAAATAATTTTGTTGGCAAACTCGTTTTTCAAGGAAATATTTGATGTTAATTTCCAAGGAAATATTTCGTTGGTAATAGTACATTCTACCTTTTCCAAGGAATTATTTTGTCGCTAATTCTAGTTTCGTCTACTACTTTAAGGTAGCGTTACTTTACTATTACATTTATCAAGAAACAATCTCCTCGGTAATAGTTATAATTTCCTTGCAAAAAAGTTCATAATTACCGACGAATTATAACTACAGCCACGAAATTCTGACCTTTACCAACGAAATATATTTTTTCCCTAAATTCCACTTGTTGGTATTTGTTTTCCCGGGTCATAATTCGACGAAACCAGCTACAAAAAGTTTGGTCGGTAATGACTTTTACCCAGGAAATTGTAACGTTTACCCAGGAAAATTTTCCTTGGTAAAAGCCAAAATTGTTGAAGTCCGGCTTGATACCTATGCTTATATTTGCCAGCTACGACTTTGAGGCTCAGCCGCAATTGAGGCGAGACATTATCTAGAACGGAAAACCGATGCTTTCGTGAGACGATCAGTGGACTGATCCTGACTAGTTATCTATTGGACTCACAGATTTAGATGATACCTTGCGGTGGGGTCCATTGCGGATGATCTTGATATTCTGGATCGATCCATGGTGGGCCACAAAAACCATTCTTCAAGAATGGGAAAGACAAAATTGAAAAAAAAAATAGCAAAAAGAGAAGAACAATAGAATGATAAAAAAAAAAATGTGGGCCTCATTGCGGATGATCTTGATAGTCTAGACAGTCCTTCCCTTGCACATACAATCTCCAACCTGGTGCATGGCCAGGACCTCTAGAACGTATGCTACGTTGTCACGTGCTCTCTCGACGCCGGATTAGCTACTGAACTGATTCGCTACTGATCACCATGTTCTGTGGGCCCCACCATGATGTATGTGTTGTATCCACACCGTCCATCCATTTAGAGAGATCAATTTAGGGCATGATAAAAGGAATGACGAAGATCAAAATTTCAAGTGGACCCCACCACAGAAATTAGTGAGGATTGAATGCATACCATTAAAAACTTCTTTAGGCCACAGGAGTTTTCGATCAAGCTGATTTTCGTGTTTTCCCTTATTCCAAGTCTGTGTTAACTTATAAATAGGTTGGATTTCAAATAAAGACCATGGTGGGCCCTAGGAAGGTTTCAACGTTGCGTGTCACTGACCCCACTGTTTTCTGTGGAGGGTTCCACTTGAACTTCTGATCTACCTCATTCTTTGGATCATGCCTTAAAATATTCTCTCCAAATGGATGGACGGTGTGCATACAACACATACATCATGGTGGGGCCCAAATAACGTGGCGACGTCACTTCAGTAGCGAGATCTCCCTACTGTCAAGTTCAGTAGCTAATCCGCGTCCATGTAATATGCGTTCAGGCAGAGAGAGACTGAAGAGATGAATCGTGGCCCACATGCATGTGAAAGGTTCCGTCCATGCATGTGAGTGTGACCCACATAACGGGTAGACTGGACTGACTTAAACACACCTCCCTCGCCTATATAAAGCCTTGCAGGCTTTTCTCTTCCTACCCAATCCCAAATCCCTCCAAGCAAAGCAAATGGATCTTCTCCACCTCTCTTTTACTAATAAAGCCTTTCCATTTCCTATCTTCTCTAGTCTCTCTTCTTTGTTAAGGTTTTTCTTATTCTCTTCCCTCCTTTTCCTCTCCTCTTGTCTCTGCCAGTGAAAATAACAGTAAGCCTTTGTCAATCCAACAGCAATGCATTGAAGACCACTTCTCTGCTTTGCTCCACTTGAAGCAGGGCTTTAACTTCTCTGAATACAGCAACACTACACTCTCCTCTTGGAATCCTGATAATAGGGATTGCTGCTCTTGGGAAGCCATCACCAGCGATGGTGCCTTCGGTCATGTGATCAGCCTCGACCTCAGTGACCTCTCGATATCTGGTCATGTCGATGTTGGAAGCATCTTTCATCTTCAAAGCCTGCAGAGGCTCAACCTCGTTCACAATGACTTCGATCGTTCTCCAATCCCTTCCGAGTTTGAGCAGCTCACCAATTTGACCTATCTCAGCCTCTCTTCTTCGAATTTTTATGGCCAAATCCCGCTGGAAATATCCATGTTGACCAGCTTGGTTTCTCTCGATCTATCTTCCAATTCCCTTGAACTTGAAAACCCGAACATTGGAGTACTCGTCCAAAACCTATCTAGTCTGAGAGAACTCCATCTCGATGGGGTATACATATCAGCTCAGGGTAGCGAGTGGGAACTGGCCTTGTTCTCGGCACTCCCTCATCTCAAAAAGTTGAGCTTGAGTGGTTGTGGTCTTTCAGGCCCCATCCATTCTTCCTTTTCCAGGCTCTGTTTCTTATCTGAACTTGATCTCAGTGGAAACAATCTCTCTTCTGTGGTACCCAACTTCATAGGGAACTTCTCTTCTTTAACGTCGCTGCATCTCAGTGATTGTGAATGGCATGGAAAAATTCCGGAGAGTATTTTCAGGCTGCCAAACCTACAAACCCTCGATGTAGGATACAATCCACTTCTCACAGGCGAGATTCCTCCAAACAATACTCTCCGAGGGCTGGTCCTATCCAACACTGGATTTTGTAGCAAGCTAGGGGATTTGTTCAGTAATTTGGAACTACTGACCATGTTAGAAATCAGAGATTGCAACCTATCCGGCCCATTGCCATCACGGCTTGTGATGCTCCACAATCTCGTGGATTTGGATCTTTCATTCAGCAGTTTCAGCGGACCATTGCCATCCTCTCTTGCCAACCTCATCAACCTTGTTTCTTTGGATCTTTCATCCAATTATTTCAGTGGACCATTGCCATCCTCTCTTTCCAACCTCAGCAACCTCGTTTATTTCGATATTTCATCCAATGGTTTCAGCGGCGAAATCATCCCTTCTTCCTATGGCAACAAGCTTCAAAATCTTCAAGAGCTCCACTTTCCCGGGAATTCACTTGGTGGGACCATCCCATCTTCATTGTTTTCAATCCCATCATTACGAGTGTTGATTCTCTCAGGTAACCAATTTAGTGGTCAGCTTGGTGAGTTTCAAAACGCATCCTCTTTACTATTAGAGAGCATCAACTTGGAAAACAACAACTTGCGGGGGCCCATTCCAAGGTCAATCTTTCAACTCACCAAGCTTACATACCTCGCGCTTTCGTCCAATAGTTTTAACGGCACAATTCCTTCTTTATATGGAAATGAGCTTCAGAATTGTGTTCATCTGGACTTGTCCAACAATTCACTTGGTGGGACCATTCCATCATCGTTGTTTTCACACCCATCGTTAAAAGAGCTGCTTCTCCAAGATAACCAATTTAGTGGTAAGCTTGGAGAGTTTCACAAGGCATCCTCTTTACTGTTAGAGAAAATCTATTTAGAAAACAATAAGTTGGAGGGGCCTATTCCAAAGTCAATCTTTAAACTCACCAAGCTTACAGAACTCTCACTTCTGTCAAACGATTTCAGTGGTGACCTGGACCTTGGTTTATTCCAAAACCTCAAGGACCTATGGTACCTTGATCTTTCAGATAACCACTTTTCAATCACGGATAGTGGAAGCAATTCAACCTCCATATCCTTCCCCCACATTAAACATGTGTTATTAAGATCTTGCAACATTAGCAAAATTCCAAATATCTTGAGAAGCCAAGAGGAAATGTATTTTTTGGACCTTTCCAACAACAGTATCAATGGTGAAATACCCAACTGGATATGGAAGGTTGGAAATAGGAGTTTGACTTATTTCAATCTTTCTCATAATGCTCTGGAGGGATTAGAGCGACCATTTCCTCATTTTTCCTCAAGTTCTTTGGAAGTTCTTGACCTTAGCTTTAACATGTTAGAAGGCTCAATTTTGATTCTTCCACCCTTCATCCATTTCTTTTCACTTTCAAGCAATAATCTCAGTGGAGAAGTTCCCTTGCTTATTTGCAATTGCACCTCCATACAAGTCCTTGATTTGTCTGACAATCGGCTCAACGGTTCAATTCCACCATGTTTGGGTGAAATCAGTGATGCCCTCGTTGTGTTGAATCTTGGAGGAAATGCATTTCATGGCACGTTGCTTCAAACATTCAAAGAGGGATGCAAACTAGAGATACTTGATCTCACGGAAATCAGTTAGAAGGGCAGGTGCCGAAATCTTTGGCCAAGTGCAAGATGTTGAAGGTGTTAAACCTTGGAAACAATCAAATACATGACGCCCTCTCTTTTTGGTTGGAAAATTTGTCTCGGTTGCGTGTTCTCATCTTGAGATCTAACAAATTCCATGGCACTATTGGACACCCCATAATAAATCATAGCTTTCCATTATTACAAATCTTTGACCTCTCTTCCAATAGCTTCACAGATAGGTTGCCATCAAATATGTTCAGGAGTTGGATGGCTATGAGGGAGGACAACGAATCTCAATCTCAGATCCTTAGAAAAGAATTTGATCATGGATACTATCAAGACAAAGTCACTATCGTGAGCAAAGGGAAAGAAATGGAACTGATAAAGATCCTTACTGCCTTCACCGTAGATCTCTCAAATAACCAATTTCATGGGGATATCCCAAAATCAATTGGGGATCTAAAGGCGTTGCACGTGCTCAATATGTCTTATAATCTCTCGCGGAATAAGTTGTCAGGTAAGATTCCTCTGCAACTTACAGAGTTAACATTCCTTGCGGTGTTAAATCTTTCACAAAACCACCTCGTTGGTAGAATACTACAGATTCGACAGTTTCTTACATTTGTGAATGAATCCTTTCAAGAAAATTTAGGATTATGTGGTCCTCCACTATCACATAAATGTGAATATACCAAAGTTTTATCACAATCAACACAATCGGAAAGCAAATACAATTGGGGATCCATGTGTGTTGGGTTTGGAGTTGGATACGGAATGGGAGTGGGAATTCTTTTGTGGACTCTAGCACTTTGGACGAAGGGAATAAGAGAATACATTCTATTTATTGATCGAGTGCTATTGTTGATTTTTCCCTCTGCGGCATTTTATCTAATACAATGATGATGAGAGAATTGGTGCTAGGAGAAAGCAACATACTTCAAGGGAACTGAAGCACGAGGGAAGGATGATATTTATATGTTTCTTTCTAATGTATCAAACTATATGTTAATGGTCACATAATTCATGTTTTCACTGTCCTATTTCAAAGTTTAAATTATAATAGAAAAACCTTCTCTGATTGAAAATTGGAGTAACATATTTCGTGTTAGATACCACTAATCATGCTACAAGAAATATGACTTTTACCAAGGAAAATTTTCCTGGGTAAATGTCATAATTTCCTGGGTAAAAGTTATTACCAACGAAAATGTTCGTTGCAGTTTTCGTCGAAACATCACCCTCGGGAAAAAGATATACCTACGAAATTTAATTTTTTGTCGGTAAATAGTTGACCATTTCCAACAAAAAATTTCCTTGGTAAAAGTCAACAATTTCGTGTCTATTGCTTAATTCGTCGGTAATTATGCAACTATTACTGAGGAAAAGCTTCCTTGGAAAAAAGCTATGACCAAGGAAATGTTTCCTTGCAAAAGGTCGTAGAATTACCATTTCATTGCCACTGAAATATTTATGTGAACATCCAATATCCCTACCATTCAATATTTCTATGGAACATTCAATATCCCTACCACATGAAAGCATTCAATATTCAATATTTCTTTGGAACATTCAATATCCCTACCACCTAAAAGCATTCAATATTCAATATCCCAATCACCTGATTGAACATTCAATCGTATGCCAACCATTCAATTGTAATAATGTTTTCAATAAAATCAAAATGTCAATCCCACCAGTACATAGAACCAATACAAAAAAAAAAAATAAATAAAAAAAAATAAAAATAAAAATAAAAATAAAAATCAATCAGCACGAACATCCCCACTATCACCAACAAACAATCTGCAAAATGAAACAAAATACAATATTAGTAATTAATAACTGATAAATAAAATATGCAGTTAGGTGTTCATTTTTCTTTTTTAAATCATATTATGAAACTAAATATAACTTGAATTGAAGATTTAGATCATGTAGGCATACTCCATTCATTTATTCAAACGTGATCTTGACCAAGTGCAATTTCAAAAGTTTGGGGCCCACCATTGATACCCCATGGACGGCACACCACTAGTGCAAAGACAATCCTATCAATTCAAAACGTGGTCATCATGCATTCTTTAATCTTATCCGTCCATACATGGAAAAAGAGTGATTTGTGGACCATCTGAAGAATGAAGGAAGAATAAAGGATTATTAAATGGACATCTGCTTATGAGAAGAATGAACAAGGGAAAAAAAAACTAAAAAGACCATCTGCGTTTTGGGGCAGGACTTGTGTTTGGACCATATGGATTATTAAATGGACATCCACAATATGTACAATCTGGACCATTGATCAGACATCCAAAATTGTCCAAACTAGACCATTGGTTTGGTGTCTAAAGCTGTCCAAATGTAACCTCTGATCTGACATCCAAAACTGACTAATCTGGACCATTAATCAGATGTCCAAAAATGGCCAAATCTGCCCATTTATTAGTCATAAATATGCTCAAATACGTCCAGTTTTGACGTGCAATATGTTCAATGTTTTATGTGTTCAAAGCATGCAAATCTGTCAACTGTTCTTCGTATTCAAATCATGTAAATCTGCCTACTGTTCATGTATTGAGAATTGCTTAAATCTGTCCATTGATTTTGTGCACAATCACACCCAAATCAATGGGATCCACCCAACCAATGTCCAAGATCTCCCACGTGTTTCACATTGGTCAAATGTGTTGTGAATCCCCAATTCAATCTGGCTCGGCATGAATCCCGTTAGCACTTCTCATTGATGTTATGACCAATTCCAAGTGTGTAACCAAAGACCCAAATCAGATAAGGGCATCAGCTTATGTTCTGAAACATGGATTTAGAGCCATACGAAATACCCATATCATAACCCGACATAGATACCTTAGCCTAATAGCAAGTACCAAGAATTATTGGATATGGATGTTGATATGGACACACAACATACAATCACAAGTCAATATCTTTCCAAGGCCCAGATTCAACATGCGCATGATTATACTCTCTGATACTTTGAAACAAGACTATATAAAACATACAAGGTAGCCATCAATATCCCATACCTGTATCATATCTCTGAAGATGCTTCAGCCTCATACATCTAAGGAAAAAAAAAAACAAAAGAGTTATATGATGCTCAGGCTGCATATGACAGTTGATATGTAGGCAATGAGAAATTCAAATAAAACTGACTAGATTGTGTAGCCCACTGTCTGAAAATAACAACCCAATATCAGATTGTGTAGCCCACTGTGAGTAATTTCTAAGTGCCTAATATCATCCATCACACTCTGCTAGAGTATCAAAGTTTTTCTTGAAAAAGAAAAAAGATTGTGTTTTGCATATTGAATTCTGAGCTGTTCTACTCATTTGATCGTAATCATAGAATCTATCATAATTCACCCAAAGTTATCTGATTCATATGATGCTAAAGACAAAGTATCCGTTGATCTAATAACAGATAGATTATATTCAATAGAGCAATTTGCTCAGCCTAACAAACTATACATGTAAGAGATGATTTCTGGTGTTCTACACTGTTCTATAAACTGAATGGATCAATCCACCACTCGGCCCATCATATCAATGGCTAGGATCAAAGAACCATGGACCCTACTTCTATAAACTGAAATTGGCCTAAAATCAGTAAATTTACTTGAGAAAATCAACTATTCACATAACACTCTGAAAGAATAATGAGAAGAAAAGAAAAAAAAGCAACCTAGGCAATCATTGGCTCCTATTTTATAGTTTGGGAACTTATTCAGAATAAAACTTACGTCACTGGAACCGAAAGGACTACATCCCTCTGAATTTTATCCCCAAAATCACAACTCATCTCATCATCAGTGTAACCTAAAGCTCTTTGTTCATCACCATTTCCACAATGTTAACCCCCATATTTCCTACATATATATAGCAAAATAAATGAAGTAGAAATGGAATAGAAAACTAAGGGTAGCAAGTTTCACTAATAATTTCATTACTCTATCATAGATTATATCTTAGACGAAAAAAAAATAAAAATGGAACATTTCAAGTTTACCCCTCTATTTGCAAGAGCAATTGCCATGATGGCAACGGCTTCCATGACCCATGATAGAGGATTCCACATAAATCCCAAAAACTTTAGTAATTTACTTTCCCATGAAAGTATTGATAAAAAGAGAAATCAAGGAGTGCCCAATGAAATCTGTCTAGCTCATTTCCTAAGTGCCATATGAAATGAGAACAAAGGAAAGCCAAGGTAGAATATGGCTTCCTAACATCTTTGCTATTCCAAGCTACATTGAATATATAACAAAAGAGAAGTGAATTTCACATATGCACAGAAAATCAAAACAAAGAGGTTAGGAACTAACTTGATAGTAAGAAAGCTCATCACCGTGGAAGTCAATCATGTTTTCTCACTACATTCCACTGCATCTTTATAGAACTCCTAACATTCTAGTGCATCCTTCATCCAAGATACAAAAGGCATACTTCAATCTGCTAGCCTCAAGAGTAACAAAAACAAAGAAAGACATCCTATTAGAGAAAGAAAACTTGAACTAATATTTAAAAGCCCCTTTCATAGCAATTGAGATTTGCAAGCAAGAACATGCAGGTGGAATATCAGCCACCAACAAAAGTGGATTGTTCTCCAATAAATGCAACAAAAACAATTAAAAAAGAGTCGGCACGATTGAAGTAGGAATCACAAACATAATGGTAATATAACCTACTAATGCATGATAACAGTATTCCACCTGTGCAAATAATCTCTAGATCCAGAATTGCATCATCAACGCAACCATTCCATCACAATTATCACTAGCAACCGAAGTCAATCAACTATAAACAACAGATCTTCCATATCCCACTTGTTGATCTCAACTCAACCTCACTTCCAACAATGGTAGAATATGACTTTCAAGAAACAGAGTACGCCACACCATCAAAATCAATGAACTACTGACAATGTGCCTCAACATACAGGCGTTATCCATCTCAAAAATGGATCGGCCTAATTATCAAGAAAAGACATTTAAGGCAGGGCCCATACATGAATCGTATCTCGAATTTCCACATACAAAAAAAAAATTAGCATAATTAAAATAACCAGCTAATAAAACCTAAGGGCATCCAAACAAATCATCCCAATTGAGAGATGCTTACATTAACTGCAACATCGTAGTCCAAAGCACCACATCCCTTTGAGGGATTTCATCAAACATGCACGTAGCGTTCATCCAAATCCACGATTCGGATGGGATTGCACAATTGAAAAATCGCTCTTCTTCTTCTTCTCTGCTAGAGCCACTGAGCTTTTCTTTTGAAAATGAGAGGGTCGCAGCAGATGGGCGAAGTGAAATGGGGGTTGCAACAAAGAGGGTCAGATATCATGGCCGTAGGAGAGAGAGAGAGAGAGAGAGAGAGAGAGAGAGAGAGAGAGATGAGAGGAAAAAAAAATGAGTGTTTGGAGAGGGTTTCATCCCAACCTAGCTTGAGACGGACGCGGATTAAGTAGGGAGAGAATGAAAGAGGGATTTTGAGAGGGAGAACGCTCCCAATAGCAAGGTGGGCTAGTGGTCGGCGCTCTGTGGGACCCATCATAATGTATGTGTTTTATCCACACTGTTCATCCATTTCTCGAGATCATTTTAGGGCTTGATCCTAAAAATGAGTCAGATCTAAATCTTAGGTGGACCACACCATAGGAAAATAATAGTGATTGAATGTTTACCATTAAAAGCCTCGTAAGGCCCACTATAATGTTTATTTGACCTCAACCTCTTGATTAAGCCATACAGACCTGGATAGACATAGGGAAAAAACAAATATCAACTTCTTCCAAAATTTCCGTGGCCCCCAAGATGTTTTTAATGGTGGGCATTCAATTAACATCGTTTCCTACGATGTGGTCCACTTGAGATTTCGATCTACCTCAAATTTGGGATCATGCCATGAAATGATCTGAAAAAATGTATGGACTGCATGGATGAAACACATACATTATGGTGGGGCCCATAGCGCACCAATCACTGGCCATCATCGATTATCCTAACCCATGTGAACCCAAGTTGATGTATTTTATATATATCTATATCGTCCATCTACTCTTTAATATCATTCTAGTATGCAATACCAAACCTTAAGAAGATCCAAATCTCAACGGCTGAATTAGAGTTTGGAGTCCATTAATCTCATAATATTTCTTGGGTTTTCATGAGGTCAGTAAGTTGCAGCGTAATTTTGACCTAAAACAATTGGCTCAATGTGGAAATATTCTTTGATTTGATTAGTCATTCACTCCAATCGGATTTCAAATGAGAAGAAAACAAACCTCTTGAACCATGCCCTCAGTTGCACTTTGAGCCAAATCCCTAGCAAAAATCTCAAAACTTTTGACTTAGTGCTCTACTCAACCAACGTAGATAAATAGTGTCAACCAACGTAGATAAATAGTGTCATAAAAGGATTATCAAGTCTTATACACCATAAGCCCAATAACATTCACAAGAAAGAGCCAAGATTTGCATAAACATTAAAATAGAGAGAGAGAGTCAAAACCTACCATGTTTCTTTACAGCACCATTAGATGAGTGTGTCACCCGCATCTGTATTTTATTTTGGTTTCAATCAAACTTTTATCATTACTGACTAAAATTTATATGAAGGATAATTGCAGTAATATGTAGCTATACATGTTAAATCACAAAGTTAAAAAAAAAAAAAAAAATCAGATGTCATGCATGCATCACAGTGGCCACACATAGCATCTTGTAGGTTAATCTCTTCCCTTCAAAATTTATTTCTTTCACTAAAAAGAGTTCTTTTTCTTTCCTAAAACATCTTTGCCAACTATATGCACATCAACTTCTATAAATGAGGCTGTTTGGTTGCATGCATGTTTGCCATTCACACACTAGAATGTGCACTGACATCTGGATGCATGAACATCTGCTAGCACATATCCATTTGCAGCCCTTGGATGTTTTTGTATAAAAAAAAAACTACCTTAAAGATGTATTTACACAAACAGGTGGTGAGCAGAAATTTCTCAGGCATGATTTTGGATATTTTTGTAGAAAAAAAAAACTACCTTAAAGTTGCATTTACACAAACAGGTGGCGGGTAGAAACTTCTCAAGCAATAGTCCCTGAAACCAGGCCAAATATACCCAAAATCAGTCCTGTTCACAACATGGTTGAGGAATAATCAAGAGTGAATCAAAGAGTTATTTCTGAGATAATAATCTCATCAAGACATGGCATCTATTCACTTGGACAGTTCAATCAATCATGTGAATTGTCCATTGAGTTCAATCTACAAAATGCAGAAGACAAGTCAACATTCATACCTAGAAATTAACAAAAAGAGAGACTATTTGAAAACATCCAGCATTGATAAACATCCAAATCTTCAAATCTTCAAATGCACAAAACATATCCATGACTGAATTGAAGTAGTGAGAGAGAGTGTGTGATAGAGAGAGAGAGAGTGTGTGTGACAGAGAGGATGCTCAGAATATCACGGTTCCTAATGCTACACAAGAACCAATCCATGCATTCATAAATCCACAACAGACTGACAATCCAAACGCACATGAACACCTCCCACTTTGCAAAATACCATTCCAATTTATCTCATCTTCGCCGTTGGGACGCTGCCCCATGAATAGCCAGAATGTATATGAACTGCGTCGCTGAGAGAATAATCAAGAACGCCTCCATCGTCCTCTACCAAATCCATTTCTTTTTCAAATTGCCAGTCTTATATATATAGGAAAAGAAAACTAAAAAGGCAGGTGCCACTTACCAGACGTGCATTCCTAATGCGCAAATCAATTTCCTTGCATGCCAAACTGCATGTGGATTTAAAAGAATGAGAATGTTTATGGAATGTTTTGCCACTATAGCTTCTGAGCAAGTTTATTTAAAAAAAGAACCCCATTGCGAGGAGAGTTAGAGTCCATGTGTGGACCCTCGCCGATTTTTCCGCGCTCCCACACGACGTTGTTCTCCCTTTCCTTTCGGAAGAAGAAGGAGAAGAGGTGCGTGAGTGCGAAATCGCCGTTTGTGCCACTGGCTTGCCTCGTTCTCGAGGGCTTTGTTTGGTTGTCGTGTTGAGCTGGATGTGTTTAAGTGAATTTATATAAGACCAGAGTCGCCACTAGCCAATTACTTCGAATCTACAGTCGGCTAGACCCCGTAGAAACGTTAGAGAAGGGGATCTGAAGATCCTTTCCTCTAAAATGACTCCTGTTGATCTGCGGTCAGAGATTCAAGGTAAGGGATCACGGTTACAGGGTGGGAAGAGGTTAAGCACCCCACACACTGCCCGTACCGAAGTACGGTCTCTACTTCACAGAATTGATCGAATACTTGAAAGTCTAGTTTAATCCTCGTATATTCTCATGGATGACATGATGCATGAATGCGGATCTGAACAGTAAGATTTTCTGATGGGCAGGTTCCAACAACAGGCAAGCCCAGAGCGTACGCTCGAACTGACAGGTGCTTAATGTAAGACGTATGCAGTGTGCTTGAATGATCAAGGTGTTTTATGGTGAAGCATGAATGCAGGTCTGAACAGTAAGAGTTTCTGATGGGCAGGTTCCAACAACGGGCAAGCCCAGAGCATACGCTCGAACTGACAGGTGCTTAATATAAAGACATATGCATGTGTACTTGACGGATCAAGGTGCTAGTAGTGAAGCAGGGGGGGTGGAAGGAAAGTAAATGTTGCACTTATGCTAGATGCAAATGAAATGATGCTGGAAAATGAGTAGCTGGGTGGACGGAGGTGTCGCAAGGGTTGGCTTCGAGTGGTTGGATCAAGACTTGGATGGCTCGGGAGGCTTGGACCAATGGTCAGGCTGGGCTGGACCAGGGCTAGGCTCTCCTCACTCGGGCTCTCCTTGGTGGAAAAATGGGCTAAGGGGTGGAGAAGGGCTTGGAACGGACCCGGGCTGGATTGGAATGGATTGTGTGTTGAAATGGGAAGAGGCTAGGGGTATTTATAGCAGCGGGCAGTGGCAGAACCTGTAATTTATTTTGGGCGGCCTGCTATGGGCCGCCCGTACGGCCGTTTCTTGGGATTCAGCGGTAGTTTGGGCGGCCTACTATGGGCCGCCCGTACGGCCGTTTCTTGGGATTCAGCGGTGGTTTGGGCGGCCTGCTATGGGCCGCTGTTTGGCTCGGTGGGTTGACTCAGTGAGTTGACTCAGCGGGTCGACTCGGTAATTTGACTCAGCTGGTTGACTCGACGGGTTGACTCGGTGTTTTGACTCGACGAGTTGACTCAGCGGGTTGACTCAGTGGGTTGACTCAGCGAGTTTGACTTTTTTTTTTTGGGATTTTTTGACTGGCTTTTCTTCTGGGGGGTTTTTCAGGGTGGTGTTTAGGACTGGGTTGACTGGGTTCAGGCTTGAACTGGGCTATGGAATGGGGCTTACAAGGGAGAATTCGGCTGAGTTTGGGCTTGGGGTTTGGGGGTATGGTCCTCCATTCAACCAGCTATCTCTACCAACAGTGTAGCCGAAGGTGGGGTGTCTACAGATGCCCCTCTTTGGCAGAGGTTGCATGCAACCGAATGCCAAAGCGAGTGGACACCCCACTTCTGACCCGGTCATTCATAGATCATGTTCTGAAATCTTTGCTTGCCTTTGCATCTGTGCTAGTTGATCGTTTGGAGATCGCTCACTCGCACATACCGCGAGAGTTTGGAGAAAACGTTGCGATTGTCCCTGCAGTTTGCTGCAACCTGGGTACCCAATCGCAACCCTTCCATTCTCGATCGGTACTAACATCGGAAAGGTACAGCAGAGCCTCTGCGTCGACAGTCTTACGAGGTTACTGACCCTGTGATTGATGGTATGTTTGATGTTTTCCCAGATCACTCCAGGAGTACTTGTTTCGCTTGACTGTCAAAGTGGTTAGACGCCCTGCGTCAGATAGTCTTACGGGATTCTACTACGCCGACTTGGACTCAGTCAAGGTACTTCAGGCATCCACGCCTAGGTATGTGCGGGTGGGCTTTTTCCACCCGATCTGCTGGTTTCGATGCTTGGTTTGCGATTCATTCTTTCCTTGATTGTGGTCTGGAGTCTTTGTTGTCTTTTGTATCTGAGTCAGTTGATTGTCTGAAAATTGATAACTCGCACATACCGCGAGAGTTTGGAGAAAACGTTGCGATTGTCCCTGCAGTTTGCTGCAACCTGGGTACCCAATCGCAATCCTTCCATTCCCGACCGGTACTAACATCGGGAAGGTACAGCAGAGCCTCTGCGTCGACAGTCTTACGAGGATGCTGACCCTGAGACTGTTTGTTTGATGTTTGATGTTTTCCCAGATCACTCCAGGAGTACTTGTTTCGCTTGACTGTCAAAGTGGTTAGACGCCCTGCGTCAGATAGTCTTACGGGATTCTACTACGCCGACTTGGACTCAGTCAAGGTACTTCAGGCATCCACGCCTAGGTATGTGCGGGTGAACTCTTTCCACCCAATCTGCTGATTTTGATACTTGGGTTACAATTCATCGTTTCCACCTGTTCAAATGGTTTCTGTGACCGGGCCTTTTGGCTTTCATCTTTTTGTATCCTGGCATGGGGTACGACCGCACTGACACTGGAGTTCAGTTCGACCGTACTTTGAGTGCATTGGATCCGATGATCTCCGGGGAAACCGCGAGACATCGGATCTTATTTAATTTTTGCGTCGGCTCCTACCCAGAGATATGGAAGATCTCCTGATGCGTTGGAGGCAGAACGCTCTACTGAGAAAATATTTTTGGATTTTGAAAAGATACCCACTCTGGGGAGTGATACTCCGTGGGGTTTTTATTTGTAAATAGAAAGATTTTTTATCTTTTTGAAATGGAAATCTGGTTTGCACGTGCCTCCACTAGGGATGCCTGTGGGGTCTTTGGCTAACCGGCTTTTATTTTGAAAGCAGGTAAACATGATGATTGATGCGATGGATGCTGATGCATGGAGATGCATGATGAATGCATGGCTTTGGCTCATTCTCTTTTCGTTTGACGATTTTGCTTTTGCTGTGGGTGCAGAGAATTTTGAGCTTATTGCTTGCAGGGTTGTACTCCCTTGGGGATTTTTCTTTTTGATACGGAGGTTTGGTCAGCGGGTTGGTCAAGATCCCGACCCGTGGTCGATCAGGTCCATCGTCCCAAGATGCTGTTTCTTTGCTAATGAGAATGTACGAGGATATCTTTCGACTTCAAGATGTTCTTCTGGGCATTCATGTGATTGAGATGGTGTTTGGTTGCCCGTTTTGGTCAAGATTCCAATTTGCGGGCGATTGGATCCGTCATCCCATACTGTGAAGTGAGCGGAGTTCAAGACTCCTGAATTGTAGTGCTGGGGATGCTAATTTTTGTGATTTTTTTTTGTAAATATGTAGTCCGAGTTTCAACTGAATGGTCAGGATATAGATCGGTTTATTGAAAACGCAGGAAATATTTTTTGTGATTTTCGAAATATTTTTGATGAAAGCAAGAGAAGTATTTTTGTGATTTTTTTGACAATATTCTGATTGAAAGCAAAGGAAATATTTTTGTGATTTTTTGAAAATATTTTTGATGAAAGCAAGAGAAATATTTTTGTGATTTTTGACAATATTCTGATTGAAAGCAAAGGAAATATTTTTGTGATTTTTTGAAAATATTTTTGATGAAAGCAAGAGAAATATTTTTGTGATTTTTGACAATATTCTGATTGAAAGCAAGGGAAATATTTTTGTGATTTTTGCAGATATTTGATTTTGCAATGTTTTTGTATTTTGTGATTTTTCTGAAATGCAGGAAAAAGATGTGGAATTTCCATCCACTTCCAGCTTCTACTGCTGGTAAGGCACCCGATCCATTTTACGTCAGCGAGCAAGACGGGTCTCACACAGTTAAGTGCCGTAGTTTTACATCTTCGGATGAGGGAATTTTGAGGGTTTTCAGTCAACACACCCACAAAGTTGCCTGTTCCTCATGTGCAATGCACATAGACCACGTATCGTCCGACGGACTCCTTCGGCCACAAAATGAGCCACATCCTCACATTTCCCTTAGTCAATCCAGTTTGGGGCCTTACGTTGTTCACAATTCCGTGAGGGTGAGCTCCACCTCCCAACAGCCTTAATCCCCTTCATGAGTTCTAGGAACAGGGAACATCCGTCAGCTTCAACAGCGACTCCCAAATCAAGGTTGTCTATCACGGTGCGTTCAACACGAACAGGATTGCGGAGTTCTGCCCGCCATAGCCCTTACCTGTTTAAGAGATTCCAGACACCCGTACGATCAAGTGTCAGCCATGCCTGGAACAGGTTAGGAAAGAAAGCCCCCGAGAAGTTAATCTCAGTGTAGTTTTAGGTCTTCGGACCGCTGGGGATGAATTTGTGCAGTTTGAAATTTTTGGTGAATCATTTTTTTTTTTGGTTTTGTTTTTTTTTATTTTTGGAAAAATGTCCGGTGTCAGCGGATGGACAATCCAGACTGATGCCGGTTTTTATTGAAAATCTCTCGGGATTTCGATCCCGACGTAGTTTAAGGTCTTCGGACCAAAACTTTAAAAGCGGGGCTGGTAATATATTTTTATGATTTTTGAAAATGTCCAGAGTCATTGATCTTGATGTGAGCAAACAAGACCGACGCCGGCTTTTATTGAAAATCTCTCGGGATGTTGATCCCGACGTAGTTTAAGGTCTTCGGACCCAAAACATGTACAAGAGGGGGCAAACACTTTTTTTGTTTTTTTCAAAATGATCCAGATCATCAGATCTTGGCCTGAAAGGCTGGGATCGATGCTGGTTTTTATTAAAAATCTCTCGGGACGTTGATCCCGACGTAGTTTAAGGTCTTCGGACCCAAAACATGTACAAGAGGTGTTGGAAATGCATAAATATATTTTTTTGTGGTTTTTGAAAGTACCCGGTATCGTCGGCTCCTGATTCGATCAATCAAGACCAATACCGGCTTTTATTGAAAATCTCTCGGGATGTGAATCCCGACGTAGTTTAAGGTCTTCGGACCCAAAACATGTACAAGAGGGAAGACATTTTTTGTTTTCTTTTTTGGAAAATATTCTGGGTCATCGATTCTGATTTTGATGGTCGAGATCGATACCCATTTTTATTAAAAATCCCTCGGGATCTTGATCCCGACGTAGTTTAAGGTCTTCGGACCCAAAACATGTACAAGAGGAAAGACATTTTTTGGTTTTCTGAAAATGTCCGGAGCCACCAGATCTTGAAGAAGACTGATGCCGGTTTTATTGACAATCCCTCGGGATCTTGATCCCGACGTAGTTTAAGGTCTTCGGACCAAGTTGATGGGGTTGGGCATACTTACCTTGCTTTTTTTGGCTTCTGACGGGGCTGACTGTGATTTGAGTGGTCCGAATTGCTTGATTTGGCCCTGCGGGGCATTTGATGATCGGATCTTGGATTCCGGCCTTCTCTCTTGATGATCATGCCTTTGATCTTGCTGCTTTCTGACTTGTGTAAGCCTTCCAATGGTTTGGATCCTGATGATTTAGCCCTTGAATGGTTCAGATTGATAGATTCGGCCCTGTGGGCCCACTTGCAATCTTGGCTTTACTTTGGGGCACCTCTTTTGATGATTTGTGAGGCTAAGAAGGCTTCTCATGGTGTGGATGATGGCTTGAATGTCTCAGATCGCTTGACTTGGCTTTGGGGGCCCACTTGATGATTAGATCTTGGATTCTGGCCCTTCTTTTGATGATCAGCCCTTTGATCTTGTTGTTTGATGGCTCATGCAGGTTCTTCAATGGTTTAGATCATGGTGATCTAGTCTTTGAATGACTTGGATTGCTTGTGGCCCCCACTTGATCACTTTTCTCCTTCTTTGGCTTGATCAGCCATGTTCCAGCCACATTGCTTCGTGATTGGACCAGTGGGGCACCTTTTGTATGATCTTGATCATCTTCAGTTGAAATTTGGAGTGGACCGGAGCCTTGGGCGGCCCACGGAGCGCCATCTGTTGACGTGGACTGTCAGCCTCACCTACCAAGAATCCTGGAGCCAATCCCGCGGAGAGAGGGGAACCGCGTCCTTACGGGCGGCCCAGGGCAGGCCGCCCAGAGCTCGTCTCTTGAGCGGCCTGGGCTGGCTCGTGCTCGGACATTCTCTGGTCCCTGTTGCTCCTGTCCCCACCTGCTGTGTACGTTCAGGTTCGATTCCAACAATGAATCTTCTCTTTGTCTCCTCTTTCATCATCATCTCGTCCTCATCTTGCTTTGTGCTTTCTTGGGCAATGGATGGTGGGGATTTATGGGCTGTGGGGGCTGTTCATGGTGGGTCCCACACTTCAGAGAGTATTGAAGGCTTTAATGATGGAGGGATTTCTTTAATGGATGGTGGAGATGGTGCATTGAATGGAAGCATTGATGAGGGGCTTGGGATGGTGGTTGATGGAGCTTTGAATAGTTCCATTAATGGCAGCCATGCTGAAATTCCAGATTTGAATGGGGCTTTGATTGTGGGAGAAATGGATGGCATGGATGAGATGAGGAGATGGGATATAGGTAAGGCTATGCATCCCTTGAATGTGGGCCACCTAGATGATGTGATTGACGGTGGAGATGGGGGTATGATGGACATAGATGGGCTGATCTTAGATTGCCTTCTGGTACCTGTGAAGAGAGAAAACACTTTAGCAAAAGGATTGAAGCATTAAAGTAGGAAGAGAGATACTTACCTTCTGGGAGGGATGATCGGGAGAAATGCACTTCACGGAAGGTACCCCATTAGTTGATTGAAGGACGTTTATTTTGAAAGCCCTGTAAGATTTTCTTTTTTTTTTTCTTTTTTTTTTTGCATATATATGAATAGGGAAAAATGATTTTTTTTTTTTTTAAATATATATATGCAAATCATGCATGAAATGAAAATTTGTGCCAAGTGCTTGTCTGTCTATGCGTGATTCGGATTTGTGCTTTTAGATGTAGGAATCAGAATATTTGACTCAGCCTGATATCATACTTGAATTTCTTAAATATTCACCAAGGGTCTTGGTCCCCTTAAGATAGTGCGCAATGGTATCCTGCCCCTAGAATTTGGGCAGATCTTGAAAGAATTCTCGACTCATAGCCGCCATCCTTGCTTCCATTGAATCTTCATGTCGCTTGGATTTCTCATGTACCTGCTTTTTTCTCTCTCTTTTTTTTTTCTTTTTCTTTTCTTAGCCATTATTACCCGCAACGCCCTTTCGGGTTTTCGCTGCGTCCGGCTTGCCCGTCATTTTTGCCCGTGGCGCCCTTTCGGGTTTTCACCACGTCCCGGGTATTTGATCTTGCCTGCCCCTTGGCAGCTATGCTGTTTTTACCCTTGGCGCCCTTTCGGGTTTTCACCAAGTCCGCTATGTGCCCACTGTTTTTACTCGGAGCGCCCTTTCGGGTTTTTACTCCGCCCTCTTTGTTTAGGCACACATCTCTTTTTTTTTTTCCTCTTTTTTTTTCTTTTTTTTTTTGGATAACTGCGGCGCCCAGAGGTCAGGAATCCGTCGTTGCCGGCTGATAGTAACCTTTCGGCCCTTATCTTAAGTTACAATGGCAGAGCTGTCGGCCTTAGCTACAGACCCTTCTGAGATGGATGGATGGACATATGTGTTTCTTTTGGGTCGATTTTTTTTTTCTATTTCTTTCTTTCTTTCTTCTTCTTCTTCTTCTTTTTTTATGGGTTGTATGCCCCTTCTTTTTTCTTTTTTTTTTTTTTAACCCCCCTTTTTTTTTGCTCTATCTTTTTTTTTCTCATCTTTTTTTTTTTTTGGCTTTTGAACCCTTTATTTGGAACACTTATTGGTGAACGGGAAGGGATTCTCAGAGGTCTAAGCCTTGACCTCTTGACTTCAGCTCTACTAATGTAACTCTTGATAAGGTTGGATTGGCTTACCTGTGAGAGATTTTCATGTTGTCGGCGTTAATTGGCTCTGGAAGATCCTTACCCCTCAGGTTGGTGAGTCGAACGGTGCCTCCCAGAAGAACTTCTTTGATTCTTGGGGCTTGCCCCTTGAGTCTGATAGATGCAGCAGTGCTTGTTGTAAACCCGATATGACTTGTCTTTCTTCGGCTTCATTCTTCATCAGCACTCACGTTGACGGGATTTTAAGTTGAACTCTTAGGCTTGTCTTCTGATTTTAAGATTCTCGAGGAACTCCTTCGTCCTTAGATTCCGAAGGATGACCCATTGCCAATGTTGATAGCATGTGGGAACCCTTAACAATTAATGATGTCATTCTTCATGAGAATTATCGTGCGAGATCAGAATGTTACCTCCATCCACTTTGTGCTGTAATCGACTGCCACGAGTATATGCGTATGAGCACTAGATGATGTCAAGTCGATCTTTCTGCTGATGTAGATACCTTGTACAAGGAATAGCTGGAGCGTCATCAGGTTGTAGAATTTTGAAGCACACACATGGATCCGATGTGCATGTTGCTGACACTTGAAGTGCTTTCTGACATGTTGGCAACAATATGTCTTCATCAAGCCGTGAGGTTTCTTCGATCATTCGTCAAGTCGCACACTTTAGCATGGAATGCAAGCATAGTCTTAGCAGCATCTTCTTGATAGGCTTGATGAGTTTTTGATCAACGAGTCTTCACAGGATGCAAGATTGGGAAGTCATGACTTCAAAAATTCGATCATTCTCTGCTTATTTTTCGGGGACAAGGATTCTCAATGCACACTTCCTTATGGGTCTCAGGAGATCCTTGGTTTATAATTTTGAAACTTTTTGAGGTGACATCGGCTTTTGGTTCGAACTTTCGAGGAGACCCTCTAAGTTTGGGAGTCAGCTCATCATTTTCCACATCATTGGCTCTATCCAGACCCTTGAGTTTGAAGTCCAACTCTAGATCGAAATCTTATGAGTCAGCTTCATACTCAAGTGCTTTGACAGACAGACTTGGCACTTTTATTGAAAAAGATTTTTTTTTCTTTCAAAGATTTTCTGGTTTTTTGGAATTTTGTGAATATCTGGATTTTTTTGAACTTTTTGGACTTTGTGAAAATTTGATTTTTTTTTTTTGAAATTTTGAAATATTTGGTGTTTTGGGTTTTTGAATCTTCTGATTTTTTTTTTTTTTTTTTGAATTTTTTTTTTAAGGACCCGAGCAAAACGGCGATGTGAACCAGATGTTGCTTGATTCGGCTCGGGGAGCCGAGCACTGTCGACTTTTATTGGCCGTCATGGGGACTACAAACCTGTTACTGCCCTGCACTCCTTCCCCTCAGGAGGCAGGGCCAGAGGGATCAGTAGGCCAACCCTCTGTGTTGTGCCCAAACGTCATGGTAGATTTGAAATTGGGCTCCGAGTCAGTGTCGGATGCGATTTCTCTTAGCTCATCCCCAGTGTATTGCAGTTCTTCGGGTTCATCTGGTTGAGGTGGGACCAGGACGGCAGTCCAGTCGATCGGGGGAAATTTCTGTCCCTTGCTTGAGTCTTCTTTGGGCAACTCTATCAGACTCAATCTGCTTGCTTGATCATCGAAGGTGGAATCCAGTCCATTATCAGGATAGATAATCCTTGCATTGATGAACTGGATTGGTGTGCAGATGCAGAGATTGCCTTCTTGATGACCCCATCTTCTTTTGATACTTCTGTGCTTTGGTTTCCTAATCCGAGTAGGTCGATACCGCAGTCTTTCCCTATCCACATTCTCTTGAACTCCCATGATTTGGGTCGAGTCTTGATATTCGAGCTGATAGTAGAAGGTTTGACGCTCGGCAGGAAGGAAGACGTAGTTCGATCCGATGGGACATGCGCGAGGGAAGTAATTTGCATTGTGATGGTATGAGACCTCCCCATTAGAGCATTGCACATCCATGGCTGGGATGGTAGGCTCTCGAATGTTGGATGCTTCTACCATGGAAAATTGTCCGGGATCAGTAATGATGGTGATTGCCCTATCTCTGAAGATGTGCTTGACCCTTTGGTGAAGATTTGAAGAGATGGCACCGATTCTGTGAAACCAGGTCCGATCGGAAGGGAGATGGAATGAAGCTGAGATGTCCAAGACCTGAAGAGTAATGGTTGATGTTTTTGGATCGATCCGAACCTGGACATCAATCTCCCCTTCGACCTCCTCGATAGTGGCCACATAATTGAAGCTGGGCCCTAATTCTGCTAGGGCATGTGGCATGCTGTCCGAGGAAGGGTCTTCTTCTTGGAGGACGATGGCTGAAGTAGAAGCCGAATAGACAGGTGCGGTGGGCAAATTGTGCCCCTGGTTGTTTGCTGGAGAAACAGGCAGGCTTTGCCCCTGGTAAGCTGGAGTGGGCAAGCTGTGCCCCTGACTGACTTTTGCTGAGATGGGCAAGTTGTGCCCCTGGTTTGCTGATGCTGTGTTAGGGAGATTGTCCCCTTGGTTGACTGAGATGGGCTGAATGTGCCCATGGTTAGAAATGGGTGCGAAGATTGAATCGACTGAAGGTGCCCCTTGCATGATGATGGGCTCTGGGATCGAAATAGTTGAGGATGCCCCTTGCAGGATGAGAGGTTCGAACTCTGAACTAGAGTTGATGGCACGAATAAACTGGAGAGGAAGCTCTTCTTGGTTGATGAAAGCTGGATAGGCAGGAGGTGCCCCTTGCATTGCAGAGACTGGATCAACTGGAAATGCCCCTTGCAGGATGAGGGGTTTTGAAACTGGACTGGTTAGGGGTGCCCCTTGCCAACCTTGATTAGGGAACTGTGAGTTCCATCTTGACTGTTGCTGTTGTTGCGCTTGTCCATGCTGAGGGAGGAATAGTGCACCTTCGGTAGAGGCGACAAGATCATGCTCTTCCATTGGATGGGAGATGAGGACACTTCCGTTATCATTCTCGTATTCAGCAGTAGGCTCTTCTTCCACTATCGGTTGAATTGGAGAAGCCTGATGAGGCCACCAAGGGGAGATCATCCCAGCCCTTATTCCGGCTTCGACTTGTTCCCCGGCGCGGATGAGTTGGTTGAAGTTCGCATATGGATGTGAGACAAGGTATCCAGAGATACTTGGATTTGCCGAGTGGATGATCATGGAGATTTGCTCCTCGTCGTCGATGGGAGTCTTCATTCTAGCGGCCATGGCTCGCCACCGCCCAACGTAAGCTGACAATGTTTCATCGCTTCTTTGCCTGAGAGCTGCGAGGTCTGCTCTCCTGGGTGCCATGTTAAGATTGTATGCGAACCTGTTGACGAAAGCATGGGAGAGCTGCTCCCAAGTCCTGATGCGATGATAGTCCAATGATGTGTACCAATCCAGGGCATCGTCTTTCAGAGATTTTTGAAACAAGCGGATGAGTGCTCCATCATTGCCCGCCACAGCATTAAGCTCTCCACAGAAAGTTCGTAAGTGGTCTACAGGACACCCTGTCCCATCATATCTTTTAAATTTTGGTACCTGAAAGCCTTGAGGTACCATTGCATCGGGAAATGGACAAAGGTCCCTGAACTTAGTGGATGGAAGATCCACCCCTTGCTGCTTCTGCAACTTTCTCTTCATCTCTCGCATCTGCTCTCGGAGTTGCTCTATTTCGGAGGGACCAGATGAAGGAGATCTTGCCCCTTGCCAGGACTGAGATGGCCCCCTTTCATAATAATTGGTGTCATTGATGCTCCTAAAATTCCTGCTTGAAGAAGGTTGGGCCTGGTAATTACTCGCATTGTAGGGACTTTGTTGGACTGGAGCTGAGAAGAGAGACTGCGAAGAAATCCCAGTCACAGGAGAATATTGAAATTGGTTGGAATTCCCATTGGGGAGAGTTTGTCGGAATTGACTGGGATTCTGGGTTGTGGGATGTGACTGAAAATGGCTCTTGTTTGCAGGAGGATACTGGAAGAAATGCCCTGAGGTCGAGAGTTGTCCTGATTGAGGACCTTCATTAGGAGGGTATCGAAAGTCCTGCGCCACCCCTGATAGTTGTGGTTGAGATGAACTGGAGGCTGGAAGAGATGCTTGTTGTGGTTGTTAAACTGGACCAGCTTGATTGCTGGCTGCTGAAGCCTGGGCTTGTGTGAATCGGAGAAGCATTTCCTGCATGGCCTTCATGCTTTGTTGTAGCTCTTGGATGCCAGGAATTGACATGGATTCACTCGAGTTTAACAGTGGAGAGGAAGCCTCAGGTATAGGGAATGGGAGAGCCATGTCGATTTTGTATTGGATGTGGCAGGGTGATTTGGTTTGGAGGAGTAATGGTGGGAAGTATGCACTATTTTTTTTTTTTTTGAGTTTGGGATTTTTTATTTTTTTTGTTTTGGGTAGAATGCTATGCAGATGAGATTGTATGAGGACTAATGACTTTCAAGTATAGGAGGGATTCCGTTTTTCAAGTTGGATCACGACTAGTGGGACTAGTTTCTCCCCGGCAGAGTCGCCATTCTGTGGACCCTCGCCGATTTTTCCGCGCTCCCACACGACGTCGTTCTCCCTTTCCTTTCGGAAGAAGAAGGAGAAGAGGTGCGTGAGTGCGAAATCGCCGTTTGTGCCACTGGCTTGCCTCGTTCTCGAGGGCTTTGTTTGGTTGTCGTGTTGAGCTGGATGTGTTTAAGTGAATTTATATAAGACCAGAGTCGCCACTAGCCAATTACTTCGAATCTACAGTCGGCTAGACCCCGTAGAAACGTTAGAGAAGGGGATCTGAAGATCCTTTCCTCTAAAATGACTCCTGTTGATCTGCGGTCAGAGATTCAAGGTAAGGGATCACGGTTACAGGGTGGGAAGAGGTTAAGCACCCCACACACTGCCCGTACCGAAGTACGGTCTCTACTTCACAGAATCGATCGAATACTTGAAAGTCTAGTTTAATCCTCGTATATTCTCATGGATGACATGATGCATGATTGCGGATCTGAACAGTAAGAGTTTCTGATGGGCAGGTTCCAACAACGGGCAAGCCCAGAGCGTACGCTCGAACTGACAGGTGCTTAATGTAAGACATATGCAGTGTGCTTGAATGATCAAGGTGTTTTATGGTGAAGCATGAATGCAGGTCTGAACAGTAAGAGTTTCTGATGGGCAGGTTCCAACAACGGGCAAGCCCAGAACATACGCTCGAACTGACAGGTGCTTAATATAAAGACATATGCATGTGTACTTGACGGATCAAGGTGCTAGTAGTGAAGTAGGGGGGGTGGAAGGAAAGTAAATGTTGCACTTATGCTAGATGCAAATGAGATGATGCTGGAAAATGAGTAGCTGGGTGGACGGAGGTGTCGCAAGGGTTGGCTTCGAGTGGTTGGATCAAGACTTGGATGGCTCGGGAGGCTTGGACCAATGGTCAGGCTGGGCTGGACCAGGGCTAGGCTCTCCTCACTCGGGCTCTCCTTGGTGGAAAAATGGGCTAAGGGGTGGAGAAGGGCTTGGAACGGACCCGGGCTGGATTGGAATGGATTGTGTGTTGAAATGGGAAGAGGCTAGGGGTATTTATAGCAGCGGGCAGTGGCAGAACCTGTAATTTATTTTGGGCGGCCTGCTATGGGCCGCCCGTACGGCCGTTTCTTGGGATTCAGCGGCAGTTTGGGCGGCCTACTATGGGCCGCCCGTACGGCCGTTTCTTGGGATTCAGCGGTGGTTTGGGCGGCCTGCTATGGGCCGCTGTTTGGCTCGGTGGGTTGACTCAGTGAGTTGACTCAGCGGGTCGACTCGGTGATTTGACTCAGCGGGTTGACTCGACGGGTTGACTTGGTGTTTTGACTCGACGAGTTGACTCAGCGGGTTGACTCAGTGGGTTGACTCAGCGAGTTTGACTTTTTTTTTTTGGGGATTTTTTGACTGGCTTTTCTTCTGGGGGGTTTTTCAGGGTGGTGTTTAGGACTGGGTTGACTGGGTTCAGGCTTGAACTGGGCTATGGAATGGGGCTTACAAGGGAGAATTCGGCTGAGTTTGGGCTTGGGGTTTGGGGGTATGGTCCTCCATTCAACCAGCTATCTCTACCAACAGTGTAGCCGAAGGTGGGGTGTCTACACCATGCAATTATAGCAGCTGATGCTGCTGATGGCAAGCTATCGGAGTTCCATGATCGGATGTGGTTGATTCCAGAGATGGCCGAGCCAGCCCCCACCACTCCAGTGATCAATGCAAACGTTACAAAGAATCCAGTGGCCGCATTTCCCATTGGAAAGAAAATTGGCGAAAAATGGGCTGGAAGAGAAAGCCCCGGGCCTACATTAACAAAAACTCAGGTTACATTTCATGAAAGATACTACCAGTAAGAAGTGGACTTCAACAACAGCAGTAATGGGAATGTCGAGCCAGGCATGAACCAGACTGAGATCAGTTCAAGACTCAGTACCCATTTAAATTTTGGGCTAGATGTCGATCAGTGGCCTAAAGCTAATGGGCTGGCTCATGTAGATTAAGTTGGCCTTGATGCAGGCTTTATCATGGCCTTGGATAGAAAAAAGTCATTAAAAACCGCCAAGGGGCCAATAGCTAAACCCAGGCACATCATGTGGTGAGCTTGTCCTGAAGTCCTGATGGGCCATCATCGGCATCGGTCCAAATTTCAAACTGGTTTGGGCAGGCACACACTCACAGCTGTTTTTGAGATTCAAGTTACCATGACCATTGTGAATGAGCTTGGCCATTGATCCAATTGATGGCATCAAATGAATGGTGGAAGGAAGTTCTCAGTAGAGCAAATCAAATAGGTGAAATCAGATTGGCACATGGTCCATCCGCAATGTGTTTCACAAGGGAACCGTGATATTCTGAGCACCCGATGGTTTATCTTATAGAGAGTGTGAGCACAGAGTGTGACACCAAATCTTCTATTATAGTAGTGCTCAGCATTCATGAAAGGTTCATAAGATTTAACTTTCGTCAGGAAACATTAATCAACTATCATACAAGAAAAGTAATGGAATCAATTTGCCATAAACTGTCCTAAACCAATTCATAGATAAAAATGAGCAAGGAAAATAATGAAGTTTCCACTTTCCAACCACTATTTGATCAGTCAGGAAACCTATGATCACCTGGTATGTAGAAGCTCTTCGAGATCGATTTCATCAATGGCATCCATGCTGAATTTCACCCTGTATGTAAAAGTAACACCAACATGTTTAAGGGAGATCAACACCTTATAGCTTTTTTATATAAACATATACTAGAAAAAAAAAGAAAAAGAAAAAAAGAAAAAAAAAGAGTTGCAGTGAATAGCAGTAAGGTGTGTGGGATGTTGTAAGATTTCTTACAGAAATCACGGTTTTCAGAGCGTGTTGGCTGAAACTCTGAGGGTGTACGTTAAATTATAATTAGGTTCTTTTGAAGCATATTCCTTTTTTTTAAAATTTGAGGCCTTGCTCTGTTCTAGTTCTTCAAGTTTGCATTACTGCATCACCACCTTCTATTTCTTTTTGTTACACACTCATACAAAATCTTATAACTACAAACAAACTTTTTTTGTCTTAGCTCACTGATTATGTTACATATTTAGATTTTATTTCATTCCCAATAGCAACAGGCTCTTGCAAAGACATTGACTGTGGACGAGCTCCTTTATATGAAAGTGCATTTTGAACTATTTGAGCCAAATAACAACGGATGCATCTTAATAGAAAACATTAGAATGGTTAGTTTCTTTTCGTAATATCTACATTTCTTATTGGGCATGACTATTGTTGGTTGTGAAGCTACAATGCTCAGTTTCTACTTATTGAGAGGTTGGTCTTACCGGAAAAAGCTTGAATCTTACAGTATGACATAGAAGAACACCACCAAGCGAACACACTTCCTGCTGTAATTAACACAAGAAGATGGCCAAGGCTGATAAAGCCTTTTATTCAAAATCTGCACAAAAAGTAAGCAAATCGCAGGCGTAAATATTTCTAAAATAAATGGAAGCGGTTATAAATAGAGTTCAAGTGACAAAGCCTCTAATATTTCTGTTCTCCAATTAGCAAAGGCATTATCTTTTTTTTTTCTTTCAATTTCTCTGTTTTTCTCCTGTTTTTTCAAAACTAAAAATACATATGAACTCCAAACATACACATCAGTTGAACCGGTCCCCAATCAAAGAAAGAAAGAACCTATCAATCAGCAGCTTAGAAAGAATACATATGTTAATAAGATGTAATCGAGTCAAATCTGAGGACTGGACTCTTATGGACTGAAATACATGGTGTGCTATCCCACCAATTCCCTACTTGTAGAGATAACAACCCCATTGGAGGCTTAGACTCCACATAAAACTGATTAATCTGGCTTGTAGACTTGTTTATCAAAACCAATGACTTGAAAAATCATTAAATTCTACAGTCTGACGAGAGAAATGGAGAATCTGCAATAATCTTTGGCCTTGGATGTTTTACCAAAATTCCGTTGTCCGTTATTCATTTCTCACTGTTACAAATTCACATGCGAATATAAGAAAATATACCTTTAATATTATATGAGAATTTTGTCTGGAAGATTGTGGACAACATTTGAACGACTTGGACAATGTGGGGCTGATCTGGACTGCAGATGATTAGATGTGCACTGTCCTATTTAAGTCATAAAAAAATTGTTAGCCAGTTCAGAGATAAATAAGCATGTAGCAAATGATGCTTACAAGAGTAATAATGGGATTAGTGAATCTGAATCAAATTCGTTGAAACACCTAATGTAGGTCAGGTAACCAACCATCAATGTGCCTAGGCAAAAGCCCGTCCAACTAAGCAATCTGCAAATAGACAGGGGATGAAGACCCAAAAAGCTTACTGTCATAAAGAATGAAACAGAAAACTGATTCAAGTTAAGGGAGACGAAAAATACACCAGAAAACTGATTCATCCGCTAATAGATAGGGGATGAAGACCCAAACGCTCCAATCACTGGCACACCGGAAAGGCTCTGGATCGAGTATTGAGCCTCACATCAACATAATCTGGCAGGGAAGAAAAATACATGTCCACAATCGGGAGCGCGCTCCAGATCAGATTGGCGAGTCTTGTAGTCGAAATTGTCAACGAACATGGGCCTCGTCTTTGTAGTTCCCAATCTCTCAACAAAATCACCTAAAAAAGAAAAGAAAAGAAAAAAACCCTAAAATCTAAGAACGGTAAAAAGAAGAAAAACTTATAAACCCTAATACTTGAATGCTCTACAGAAGAACAAACCCCGGCCGAAACCCTAATCTCAGGAGAGGGAGAGAGAGAGAGAGAGAGAGAGAGAGAGAGAGAGAGAGAGAGAGAGACCTTGTTAAGGCTCGCTGGATTCAAGGCAGATCAGGCGGAAATCCGGCCAAATCATTGGTGGTGATAATCGGAAAAGATTGTAGGATGATAAAAAGTGAGATGAGAGTGGGTTGCTGGAAGATAGAGAGAAGCTGAGGGATGTGGGGCATGGGTTTCTGGAAGGGGAGAGAGAGAGAGAGAGGGATTGGCATTTTAGGTTTTCTAGTTCCCTCCCTTGATCTGGAAAGTGAACTGCAATGGGTTAGGTGTTAATCGGCTAACATTTGTGGGTGTTACCCTTACCGTGTGGGGCCCACCTTGATCATTTTTTCTTGTATCCACCGTCCATATATTTTTTCATATCATTATGGAACCTGACTCTAAAATCAAGTAGATCTAAATCTCAGGTGGACCTCACCATTGGAAAGTAAAGAAAGACCATTAAGAACGATTGTTAGTCATAATTACCAGCCAAATTCCCAATTGTGGGCTTTTATCGAGAAATTGTTTCCTCGGTAAAGTTAAGCTAAAAACATTAAAAATTAAGCCACGAAATAACCCTTCATTACTCATGAAATTGGAATTTTGTCGGTATTTGTCACTTTTCGCAAGGAAAATTTTCCTTGGTAAAAGCAAAGTAAGTATTTACCCAAGAAATTTGAATTTCGTCGGGAAAAGTGTATTTTTACCTACGAAATTCATCTCCTTGGTACAAATTTCCTAGGTAAAGGTCATTTCTCTTGTAGTGTCAGTTGAGCACTACCTAGGTGAGTCCATAATTCACGAGCCCCACCTTGGTAAGTACATAATCATGAATCCTACCAAACAACCTTTTTTTTTTTTTTACCAGATAATATAGATGACTAGGGGCCAATTGATAGATGGCTCCAATCTTGCACCAGTATGCAACATTGTGATGCTGTTATACACGCTTTTATATTGATCAAACCTCACTAAATGTAATTCCATGTGCCTTTATTATTATCACAAACTCACTGATGTTCAACTCACAAACCTTTCAACCCTCACTTTGATATCTTCAATGCATCCTTCTACTAGCAAATGAAACATCAAAACCTGAAAAATCTGAATAAAATATAGCTCTCTCACCAGTGTGTCGCAGCATGGTGCACTAATTGAGTCTATCCGTATATTGGCTCCTCCATCAGTATAAAATCTCTACGTTCGAGTGTTCCAGTCATTGATAATAGCAGAAAGATATGAAAAATAGAAACAAAAAAGGCTACATTTATCTGTTGTATTTCTCAAAATTCAAATCACGAGCTAACAATCTATTTTCAAAATTTCAATGCAACTAATGATTCTGGCGTGATTCAAGCGATCCCCGAATGCACCCTTTGTCAAGGAGGAAAATGATATGATTGTATGCATCCAAGCCAAATTTGCCATTTGAATCCAACTGAGATCATCAGAGATTGAAAAGTGGACCACACTTCCCCTAATGTTAGGAGATTGGGGGTCACCAGAGGCTGACAACCTTCACACAGTGGTAATAAGAGTCATCCACCCTGAATTGCAATATAGACATTTCATGCCATTACCGATAAGAGCAATGGCTTAATCAGATAATGTTGCAGTTGGTTCATCCCATATACTGCCTAAAATGAAGATGGGATGAAAAGGAGCCAGATCCATTTTCATTTCATTCATGCTTTGAGATTATTTCATAAATGAGAGCACGTGGCACATTGCCCTCCATTTAAGACAAAGGAACAGCTGCCACTTTAAAATGTGACATGAATAACATACGCATTGCAATTTTCATTCATCCAAACAACCTCCGAATATAAGGAATAAATGAATAGAAGCAATAATGGGTTTTTCTTTTCTTTTTTTTGTCTTTTTTGGATTAATTGCAACAAAGATCATAACCCAAGTCATGTAACTTAGTTGCTTATCTTCTAGAAAGATAGGACTTCTTTTCTCTTTGATTTTTCTATAGGTTATACAAATACAACCAAATTCTACCATTTGAATACATGGGCATTATGCAACGTGGCAAATAAATAAAATAATAATAATAATAAAATAAATAATAATAATAATAATAATACAAACAAACAAACGAACAAACAAACTTGCCCACTATAGCTTTCGAAAGTGAAGACTTCCTCTCAACTGCCCGTAACAGTTTCGAAAGTTATTAAAGGAAAGCTGGTCTTAGACAAAACTGGATTGGGTGCTATTAGAGAGTCGCGAGGTAGTCGAAGAGGGTCTAGGTGATGGGTCGCTGTTAGTTTCAATGGTTAACCAGGAGTATATGGTGGCCTCCTGTTTTTTTGTTATGGTGGCTGCCCGAATGGTCTCATTGTAGGGTCCCTGTTCAGGTGATATGAGATAAAATCTTTTGAGAAAAAAAAAAAAAAAGCTATGGCAACTGACACAACTGCCCTGACGGCTGCAAGGCCGCATGTGTCCTCCCGTTCCCAACTCTCGACCCATGTTGGCATTGCACATGCCTTGCGAGTGCAAACCCCTTTGCCACTATTGTTCTCACTTTGTTGCTCTTCTCTAAGGCCTTTACCCCACACTCCCACTAAAATCAACCAAAAATACAAGCAAAAACCCACAACCAACAGCTAAAAAAGGAAAAAGAAAAAGAACAGAAAATGCTCTACTTCTCTCTTCCTTCTTCACTCTCACACATACACTAACAGATGAAAAGAAGAGCCAAACGATGAGGAAGCAAAACTCAGTTGTTGGTGTTGCTGCGGAGAGACCCCCAAAGCTTTAATGACCGCAGCCCTCAAGATCTATTGGTGATGAAGCAGCTGCCAGCACTCCAACAAAAAGCCCCACCCAGAAAATCCAATGGTCATCCCAGACCTTGTCGTTGTTGTAAATCATAACAGCTCTGAAACTCCTTGTTGGGTTGATGCTCGTTCAATCCCGTTATAGGAATTGTGGCCAAATGGACCATAATGACCGCAAACCCTTGCCAAAACAGGCACGTGAGAGTCCCAAGAGCTCCTCTTGAGGTCAGTGGTGGAGAAGGTGTAGACGAGGATGAAGGTGCCGATGATCTCAGCGCCCAAGGCAGTCCCTTTGGAGTAGCCAGGGTCCACCTCGTTGGCCCCCACCACCCAAGGAGTTGTACGGATGCTTCATGAATGCCTTCATGAGGCCAACCCCACAGATGGCCCCCAGGCATTGGGCCACCATGTAGAAAAGGGCCCGCAGGAACGAGACCTTGCACGCCAGGAACAACACAAACGCTACGGCTGGGTTAATATGCCCACTAGATACGCCGGCAGTGCAGTAAACGAGGATGAAAATCATGCCACTGAAGGACCAAGCGATGCTGAGGAGGCTGACGCCGTCGCATTGGCCGGGCTGCTTCTTGTGGCCGATGACGGTCGCGATGGTGACACAGAAGAAAAAGGAGGGTGGCGATGAACTTGGCTTTTAGGGCAGAATGACTGGCCAAGTTGATAAGTGGGGCGGGTGGTGGCTCCCTCTTCATTGACTTGATTGCTTTTAATTTTTTTTCCTTTGGACTTGGATTTTGGCAACAAGAACAGTTTCCGACACCTTGGCTGCATCCAACCACATCAGTCTGGGTCTCATTCACATTGCTTCTGACCTCAACCGCTAGGATAGATTCTTTTGCACTCTTCTCTGCAATGGTTTCTTCATTAAGTTGAAACTTGAGGTCCTGGGCCTTTTCTTGATCCTCTGCCTGCAAATCCATCTGACCCCCGAAATCAAATTCAGCACACAAATCAATATATACATGCAAACATATATACGTGAATAGTTAGGCACAGAACATCCACTGCTAAAACCCATTATCGGTAAAAGTCTCTAAACATTAGTATAACGTGTTGTTAAAATGCTAGAATTGACAATTCACAACTTATGATTCGATTCAGATACCATTGAAATGGTTCATGATTAAACATGAATTCCATGATTAACTGCAATAGTTTTCTTAGATGGGTTGAAAACTAACTGCAGGTCATGCCATGAAAGAATTCTCACCGGTGCATGATTTGACGGGACAGTTTTGTGCTCATTTGTTTCACAAAATGTAATAACTTGAATAAAGTTTGCTCTTACATATTACTGTGATTAATTGAAAAGTGTATTATTTTTCTCCATTCTTTGAGAACATTATACGCTTCTACTAATTTTACAAAGCTAATAAATGAACCAATGTAACATTGTACCTTGAACACGGACAGGTATTGGAAATGAATACAAGGTGTACGACATGACGACTTTTGAAGGATGGATTTGCCAACAAGTCTTTATATTGCAATTTTTTTTTTTTATTATCATTTTTTAAAAAGGTGACACTACTAGGGATTGAAACCTAGATCACACACAGACACTATACTGTCCCTACCAACTCATCTAACAAGTGGGATAATTTTCCATTTTTCAAAACCTTATTTTGTATTTTTTTAAAATTAATTTTACACAACAAATACATGAACCTATGTTTTTTTTTTCTTTAACCAATAACAGAAGTTCGTTGAGAAAAAAGCCCATCAGGCTAAAGCAAACAACGATCCATTATCCATCAATGCAATAGATAAGAGATCCTTTACAAAGAAAGTTGCACAGACATAAGAGAATCACCCATAAATTAACATCTGAACCTATCAAACTCAAGCATTGACATGCATGTGTGTCAGCAGTGGACACAAATATAAAGATGTCGACAGTGGTTGCTTTTGAAAGTCAAACTTAATGAATGTCCATAAACATTAATTAAAATAATAAAATGTTTATTGCAATTATTGATATTCAACAACCCAAAATTATAGTAGTGGTAGACGACTCAAAGATAGATTATTTATGTGTGGAATGTATCCCACTACTAAAAGATAGTGAACATTACCGATATATGGGAGACACTTTTTACACCTCCCTAATTGATTTGCTTACACCCATTTCCATTTTGACTGTACTATTTTAAATTTTCAATTCCTACTAATAGGTGGGGCAGTGGGTTTTGTAAGGTTGGGTTCAGGTCGGATAAGGTTCCGATCACAATGAGATTAGGTTCAACCCAAACCCAATCAACTTATTAAAGGAGTTGAAAGGACTAAAATAAAATAAAATTATAAATTAAAAATATTGTTATTTTGTAGAAAAATATAACCATATAAACCACATATTTAGAACTTCTAATAAATATAAAATAAAACTCTTACTATAACCAAATTACAACCATCATAATTAAGTTCACAATTTTTTTAAACTTATATTATATTATAATATAAATAGCGAGGAGTGAGGGTGACAATGGGCCAGGCTTGGGCTTGAAAAATCAGAATTTTGAATAGGGTCAACCTGACTGCCCAGTACAAAACAGTTCAAAATCCGGGCTGAGACCAACCCCAGGCCCAGCTCGTTGATAGCCCTAATGAGGAGGCAATGGGAAATATATTCATGACCATCAGGTCTGGCCTAGCAAACCCAAACCCAATCTGTTTGATTTCGGTTTGATGAAACAAAACCCAAACCCAAACCCAATCTGTTTGATTTCAGTATGACAAAACAAAACCCAAAACCCAACCCATAGGGGAAATGGGTCAACCCAAAGCCTCACTTTTCTAGTTGGGTCTGGTCGTGTTGGCTGGTTGGCTCCAGTTTTTCCTTCGAAACCATAATGGAAAATAGGCCTAAACAAAAAGCCATGGTATAGAATCGTAAAAAAAAAAGTGTGAAAATAGGCTCTAAGCAATAACGCCACCTGGTTTGGAAATAAAATGTCATAGAGCATGTCTAACATGCAAATATCATAAACTGATTTGCTAAAGGAGGGATAAGGAACCTAGGAAACAAACTGATGGGAAAGAGATTTCACATAATATTTTGTAAAAGATCTAAATTCTTCAACATAAGAACTATAAGGATAGAAAATGCTAGAAGAAAACAAACAAGCATGCAATTTGTAATGAAGTGGTTGAACTCACTCCAGGCATTTATCGCTTCATCCAAAGAAGAATAGCAACGAACTTCTCTGGTTAATGTTCCCTTTTTAATGAATAAATTTTTTATTCAAAAGCCACAAAGCAATCATAACATAAGGAAAAAAGTAGAACTAGAGATAATACACCTTATCTAACTATCCTGAAGTTAAAATACTGATGCAGGGGCATGCGATGACCTAACCCTAGATGCATGTATATTTAGTTGGAAGATATTCAAATAATAAAATCACGAAACTAACTATTTTTAATAAGAGGAAACTAACAAATCTCAACACAGAGATGAGATTCGTCCGTCCGGATCATGTCCTTTAGCATAAAAACCACGTAAAACCGTAAAATAAGGAAGATCTAGGGATATGAAGATATCCCAGATCTAGCATAAACCAGTCTACAGTCAAGTTTGGGTTCGGTTCTCATAGCTAGACATCCCTCTTTTTCGATCGTACTAAAAGGGGAGGGGGGGTTTCAGAAAAGGACGAAGGATGTCGAAAAACAATGGGTTGTCATGAAGCACGAATTATGAATCAAAAAAATCTTACATTTCCTTACACCTTGAAAAATAAAAGAAGAGAAAATAAAAACTCTGAGTGGAATCCTCAACACCCCAAGGGCCAATCCTAAAACCCTAATCTAAGAAAGAGGAAGAAACACTCAGTTTTTTTATTCATTCAATAATTTCGAAATAGAGTTTCTCACAGTATATATAAGTTACGAAAATAAAAAGTGCACTAAAGTGCCTGAAAATAAAAAAAATATATATATAAAAACGCTTAAACTAAATAACGATACTGAAACACCTAGAAATAAAAAAATAAACAGAAAAGCGCCTAAAAGTAAATCTACTCCACGGTCCAGCGGTCATGATGCTCCTGCGCGATCCTGCAGCTCGCATACAAATTGATGCAGGGACATGCGATGACCTAACCTTAGATGCATGTATATTCAGTTGGAAAATATTCAAATAATAAAATTATGAAACTAACTACTTTCAATCAGAGGAAACTAACAAATCTTAACACAAAGATGAGATTCGTCCGTCCGAATCATGCCCCTTAGCATAAAAATCATGTAAAACCGTAAAATAGGGAGGATTTAGGGATATGAGGATATCCCAGATCTAGCATAGACCAGTCTACAGTCAAGTTTGGATCCAGTTCTCATGGCCAGACATCCCTCTTTTTTCGATCGTACCAAGGGGGGGGGGGGGGGGGGGGGGGGGGGGGGGGGGGGTGATTAGAAAATGACAAAGGATGTTGAAAAATAATGGGTTGTCATAAAGCACGAATTATAAATCAAAAGAATCTTACCTTTCCTTGCACTTTGAAGAATGAAAGAAGAGAAAACAAGGACTCCGGGTGAAATCCTCAACACCCCAAGGGCCAATCCTGAAACCCTAGTCTTTTAGAAGAAAGAGGAAGAAACACTCATTTTTTCATTTATTCAATAATTTTGAAATATGATTTTTCACAGTATATATAAGCTACAAAAATAAAAAGTGCACTAAAGTGCCTGAAAACAAAAAAAATAACATAAAAACGCATAAACTAAATAACGACACTAAAACGCCTAGAAACAAGAAAATAAATAGAAAAACGCCTAAAAGTAAATCCGCTCCATGGTCTAGCAGTCATGATGCTCCTGCGCGATCTTACAGCTCGTGTACTCGTAACATGTCAGAAAATGGGCCCAATGGGCCTGGCGTCCATCCACATCAGCTCGTCTACTCCAACACTCGATCTGTGACGTCGCCTTCTCTCATACACTCTAAAGGGTGCACCACTGATGTCCGCATCAATTTCCAAACTTGACTATGGACTGGTCTATGTTAGATCTGGGATATCCTCATATCCCTAGATCCTCCATGTTTTACGATTTTCAGTGGTTTTTATGTTAAGGGGCATGATCCGGACGGACGGATCTCATCTCTGTGTTGAGATTTGTTAGTTTCCTCTCATTGAAAGTAGTTAGTTTGTGATTTTATTATTTGAATATCTTCCAACTGAATATACATGCATCTAGGGCTAGGTCATCGCATGCCCCTGCCCATGCGTGTGCACACAACACACACTGCCTAGAATAAATCACAACAGGGCATTGATCTTCGACTCTCCTGAAAATTTTAGAGTTTTAAGATACCCAATTTACCTAGACCATCCTCATGTCAGACGAGATGGGCCGTTCGGCCCATGGGTCACCATGGTGGGACCTTCTAGTCCTCTATGGTGTGTATTTAGTGATTTCCATGTATAGTAGATCTAGAATATTCCCTTTTATTCGTATCCTCTCTTTTATTATGTATATCATGATTCTTAGGTTGTATATCTCTATATATTCCCCTTTCTGGGCTAAAATCGATACATTAGAGAAGAACATTCTTTCATTCTCATCTAGTTATCATCCCACCATGGCGACCCATGGGCCGTACGACTCATCTCGTCTAGCCCCCCCAAAACTGATGCAGGTCATTGACAAGTAACAGTTTGCCAATGAGGAATGAATGACGGACTGAAGTGAGCATCTTTATAAGAATGTTGGCAATTTGATCTTGGGATGCCACATGAGGAAAAGAAATATGACATGACCGATACTTCTACCGAATGAAGTGGCATTCAACCTCAATATGTCTTGTCCTCGCATGAAAGATAAGATTGGAAGCAATTTGAATCGCGCTAATGTTATCAACATGGAGAGGAGTAGGGGACTGAAGATGAATGCTCAGATCAAAGAGAAGTCCATGAAGCCAAACAATCTCACTACGGGCAGCAGATATAACACGATATTCAGCCTCAGTGCTAGACTTGGAAACCATCACCAGTTTCTTGCACTTCCAAGAGATGATGGAGGTGCCAAGAAAAAACATAATATCCAGTAGAAGAATGACGAGTGAGAGGACAGGTAGCCCAGTCCGCATCAAAATAAGCCCGAAGATCAAGTGGAGTTGTAGATGAGAAGAATAGTAATTTTTCCAATGTGCCATGTAAGTACCAGATGATGCGGAGCACAATAGTCATATGTAAGGTCTAAGGCGCTGAAAACAAACTAACTGACGACCTAGACAGTGTAAGCAATGCTGGGAAGAGTCATCATAAAATAAACTAGACTCCCTACCAGGCGACGATAAAGAGTAGTGTTTGGAAGGAGGTCGCTATCAACTGAACATTGAGCTCTACAGGAGTCTAAACACTTTTCTGATATGTCAATTTAGCCAAAGCGAAGAGGTCCTTGTTGTACTTGCGTTGATTGACAAGCATCCCACGGTCAGATATGAAAACCTCTAGTCCAAGGAAGTATGTGAGATGTCCCAGTACTTAATTTATTTTGAAAGATGATTGAAGAATCCCCTTTAAGTCTGAAATGCAAGAAGCTAGAATCACTACCAGTCAGGAGGAGGTCATCCGCATACACGAGAACAATAACAATACCATGGGAGGTGGTGCGAACGAATAAGGATAGATCATGTCCGCTCTGATAGAATCCAGCACCAACAACAACATCATGAAAGAGTTGAAACCATACCCGTTATGCCTGCTTGAGGCTGTACAGAGCCTTCTTCAGGTGGCATACCATATCAGCAGGGACCGTAAAACTAGGAGGGGGCTTCAAATAAATAGTTTCTTGAAGGTCTCGATGAAGAAATGCATTTTTTACGTCCATTTGAGCAATGGGCCAATCACTAGCAAAGACAATTGTAAGAAGTGTACGAACTGTTTTCATCTTGGCCATAGGAGCAAATGTTTCCTCATAATCAATGACATACTCATGTTTGTATCCCTCTGCCACAAGCCTTGCTTTGTAACGATCTAGAGATCCATCAGACTTTAGCTTGACAGAATAAACCTGCTTGCTACCAATCAACTGTTGCTCAGGGGGGTGTGGAACACTATCCCATGTATGCTTTTCAACCAAAGCCTTAAGTTTATTTGTCATTGCCTCCTGCCAACAACTCTGAGGTACTGCCTAAGAATAAGAGGTGGGAATAACAATAGTGTCCAGAGTAGAGGTCATGGCAGTCATAGATTGAATAAACCTATCAGGAGCCCGATGAGGCCAAGTGAAATGACGTACAGTTGGATGAACCAGATCGGTAGTAGGAAGCGCATGAGGAATGGAAGGATGAGGATCCATCAGTGGCCAGTGTGAGTAAACCTGCAATGGGCAAGGATAGGTACTCGAAATAGAGGGTATGTCAGGAAACACGGTCAATCCAGAAGTGGAAGATGTGTGCCTGACAGATGGAGAAGATGCATGAAAGGGAACATGCTCAAGAAATACAACATGATGATACACACGAAGGCGATGGGAGATGAGATCATAGCAACGAAAAACTTTTTGAATTTCCCCATAGTTTGTCACGTTCATGTGCTGCCAGGTGAACAAAACATACACAACAAAAAATCCGCAATGCAATAACACAAAATATGGAGATGCATGATCCAGAACTTTTGTCGGCATACGATTGATTAAGTATACCGAATGCAACATGGCTTTAGCCCAAAAAGAACAAGGAACTATCATGGCTGTAATTAAGGTGTTCGCAGTTTCAACTGTGTCGATTTTTACGTTCAGCCACCCCGTTCTGTTGTGGAGTATCAGAACAGGTTGTCTGATGAATCATCCCATGATCACATAGAAAGTCATGAAAAGTCATTTGAGAAAAGCTTAGGCACATGAAAAACATCACGAAGAACAAACTGACGATAGGAAGAAGGAGAGAGGGTCAAGGAACCAACAGAATAAATCGGTAACGTATTCCCATCAACAGTAAAAATGACTTGGTTGCCAATATACGGCTGTATATCGCGAAGACATAGTACCTCCCCGGTCATATGATTGGAGGCACTAGAATGAAAGAACCAAGGAGAATTTGGAAGTATCTGACCAGCCCATAGCAGAAAGGTCCTGCACAATCTGTTGGAGCATCTCAGAAGTTAATGGCGAGAATGGAGCAGCTGCAAAGTCACTAGATGCAGTGTCACTAGAATTAAACTCAAAAATTGTAGCAAAAGAGATAGCAATAAGAGCATGACCATGGCAACCACCACAACCACTACGTCCACGTCCATGGGATGAAACATGCCCTCGTACAACAATCTTGATTGCCATGACCAGTCCGACAACAATAAGCACACTACTCTTTGCATTGAGCGATAGCATGACCCACTTTGTTGAGCCACTACACGTTAATGGTATCGAACCACGGTTGTTAATAGAGGTGGATGCTTCGAGCACAAGATTCGACGAACCCAAAGACGGAGAAATGGAGGAGAGAACCTTCAGGCGTTGTTCCTTAGCCAAGAGATCATTGATAACCTCATTCAACAAAGGGAGAAGACTGCAATTCAGAAGTGCAGCCCGATAATGTTCAAATTCCAGTTGCAGCTTCATAAGAAACTGCTAAACCCGTGCGCTGTCGCTTATAGTCTAAAAGATTTTAAAATCATGAGGGAACTCAGGATCCATCATTGCCATCTCTGTCCAAATGGAAACTATCTTAGAGTAGAAAACCTGAATACTTTTCTCACCCTGAGTTAGGTGCAGATGATCTTCTAGATGGAATAAATGGTAACCATTGCTCTGTTGGTAGATCACCTGAAGGTGATCCCACATTGCCTTAACAGTGCGATGTGGAGTGAGGCCATTTTTCATCTCTCAATCAGCATATTTTTCGGCGTTAGTAGATGAGGGGGCCGGAACGAATTCATCAATGATCCCCCACAATCCTTGACCTTTAAGGAAATTTTGAAAATGGATGGACCATAAGCTGTAATTGGTACCGTAAAAGCCACACCGTGGGGCATCTTCCCTAAAAGATTCCTTGTCCATACCTCAAGATGTAGTGGTGATCGAAAGAGGCACCATTGGATCTGAGAGTGCACCAGATCTGGATCTGAAGGAGACAATGTAACGCCCCGAATTTTCGACTCTCGTGGACAACACGATCTGTCGAGTTTCGGGTGTTAACTCCTGTGTGTTAACATCATAATTCCATACACACATATTGTACATATATACATTCATGGCGTTCAAGCAAAACGACGGAAAATAAATATCTTATTCCATAATTTTCTACTCTAAGTTCAAAAACAAACATAAAACATGATTAACAAAATGTTCATTTAAATGTCCCCATAAAAGGAAACTTATTTCAAATTCAAAGAATTAATCTTTTCTCTACTAAAGCAATAAATAAATTATCATCAATTAACGTGGGCTTCTTCATCCGCCATTTGTTGCCACGAGCCTTCATATTCGTCACCCTGCAGATCAGGCTCACATAATGGATCGTCACCTGCAATGTCTGGTGGTGTTTTAAACAAAACACCGTCCCAGAATGACGTGAGTTGCTCGCGATCAACTCAGTAAGGATCACTAATTAAGACTATTACAATAATATCCAAACAATGCATATATCATACAAAACACGCAAAAAGAAATATCTTGATTAATGCTATGCATGAAATGCATGCTCTGGTTCAGGCACCCTGACCAATGAGACGAGATCACTCCACTCTTCTCACCAATCACTAGCAACCAGAGGTTCTAGTTAGGACGGGATCACTCCACTCTTCCCATACACCAAAAACAATTAGTGAAACGGGCCCATGCACACTTTCACTGGTAACCGATGTATGCATGATTTAGTTTCACATTTAGTTAAGTAGCTTATCATCCAGCAGTTTTAGAGATGTTCTTATCCTAAGGTCGCTCTACACCCCATCCATGGTCTGTCATGACGTAGAATAGCCGTTTCCTCTCGATAGGGGCCAACCACGAAAAGGCGTACACATCTTAGTCAAGATGAGACACATGGCACCCAAAACATTTGTATCTGACTCAAGAGTCCATTATTTACTCATTCACATAATGCTTGGCACTTCGTTAACATTACGACCATGGTCTTGCCAAAATACACCTCATGGATTTCTTACGAATCCATCACTTTCTATATATAGTTACACTATTCATGGGGTAAAGGCTTCCCTTAGGATGACATCCATGCATACAACCATCCTCATACATGAATCATAGTCTCAATCTTTTACATGTGAACAACATGTTGAAATATGAAGCAAACATAATCTCATATACACATGTGAAAAAGCATTTTGAAGCATGTTACATACATATTCTCATATACACATACAAATAAATCATCATTTTTTTCTTTAACCCTCAGATCTGACATACCATCTACATAAAATGAAATTTCAGCAATTAATATAAAATATATTCATCAAAACACAATTTCATAAAAGATGTATTCACAATCATTCATGTTTAAGTACATACTACAAACCACAACGTTAAGACACATATCAAACTATCATGCGATATTGCTATAAATGGGCTTAAAAAGAAATCCTTACCGTAGAATTTGAATGATATGGTTCATAAATAATGTGCACCTCCTCTAGGTCCTAAACCTAGTATAATCGTGGAAAATAAGCAAATCAGGAAAATTTCAACATGGTATACAATATTATGGACATCTACAATTGGGTTCACCATAAGGTTTAAATGTAAGCTATCTATATTGGACGATATCAAAGAAGATGGGGCCTACCTCTTAAAATTTCGGGTGCCGGCTGAGTCGACTCGGTTTGGCTCGGTTCGACCTGGTTTGGCTCGAGATTCCTTCTCCTTTCCCTTTCCTTTCTCTTTCTTCTCCTTTCCTCCTCCTTCTCCTTCCCTGGACAAGGTCCAGCAACAGTCGTCCAACGACGACTGACCGGCAGCAACCGTCCAGCGGCAGCCGGCCTCCTATCTCTCTCTCTCTCTCTCTCTCTCTCTCTCTCTCTCTCTCTCTCTCTCCTCACGACCTCTCTTTCTCTCTCTCTGACGGCTTCTCTCTCTCTCTGACGATCATGGAGGCTGTGGAGAAGAAAAATAGGTTTTATACAGTTCGGATTAGGGTTCGGAGGAAGTTTCTAGGTTCCGGTTCCGTATTTCACAAAGAAACAACTACGGGAAGCTCGGATCTCTCTACACACCGGTCCCTTACGCATGAGGACCGTCCATAGTGAAGGGAGGGTCCACAAGAAGGTTTGGGTGAAGTATGAACGGCCCATGCAAGGTGGAGGTCCGGATCTTTGTGATTCTTTGATTTGGACGGTGGTTAGGAGCGGCCTGTACAAGTGACGGTTGACGAAGATTTTCAAGGGGACTAGGTTTTGCTCGGCCGCAAGTTGAATGGTCGGGGTGGATTTGGCCGTGGGGTCCACTGGAGGACCAGCGTGGGGGCCTCAAATGGACAGCGCCGTCCGCTTGTTACAGAGACTCGTGGAGAAGGAGTCTTCTTTTTAAAAAAAATGGCTCTTGTCTCGTGCAACGCACGTACACGGCCATTTATGGCTGCGCTCACAAGCAGGGTCCACTCCAAGTGGATCGGGATTCTTTGATCCATTCAACATGTTGAAATAATCATTTTAACCACTGAAAACAAAATTGAGGCAGATCCGAGTTAAGGTGGGCCACTTATGATCAAATTTCTGATTAGGGCATTTGCACAATGATCGGGGATCTGATTTTCGACGTGTACGGTTAATTTGTGTTAAATAGGCCATACACTAAGTTTATGGTCAAAATGATTGTGGAAAATGGGTTATTTAATGGTGGGGTTTTAATAGTGGCATAAAAAAATACGAAAAAAAATACTGTAAAATACGGGGTGTTACAGACAAGAGGTCGGATCTGGATCTAGATCTGAAGGAGAAAGGAGGTCGGATATTGATGTGTATCCAAATCTGGATCTAATGGAGACAGGAGATCGGGTCAAGTGTGGCAGCGGGTGGTGCAATAGGTAGAGCTGCACACGAGCCGAGCTCGGCCCTGCTCGAGCTTGGCTTGATCAGTGGCCCACTGAGCTTGAGCTTGGCTTGGCTTAAGCATCAAGCTCAAAACAGTCACTCGAGCTTGGCTTGCTGGTCGAGCCGAGCAAGCTTTGTTCGAGCCAAGCCGATCGTCCTCTATAACTAATTAACTGTAAACTAAAATAATTACAATATAACTACAAGTCTAAAAGTACAAGTCTATGAAATACTAAAAGTAAAAGTTAGTCAAAGTATACAAACCTTAATACCTTATACATTCATAAACTTAAAATACTTCATACGATGAATGCCTATGTGTCAATGTGAATCACTCTTACACAATTCTAAAATACTCAACTATTCAAGTCTTCAAAATTCACGAAATCACAATTCAAAACTATTTTAAACAATGTATGCAATGTAAACTATTCTAAACACTAATATAAAACTTCTAAACAAATCATAATTATAAATAATTACAAACAATTAAAATTAAACAATTATAAACATTTCATAATTATAAACAACCCAACCCACTGACTTAACCTTACCCGACCCACTGACCTGAGCCAACCCAACCCGACCCAACCCGACCCGACCCGACCCGACCCACTAACCTGAAAGAAGGTGGGTGGGGTAGGGTCGGGTTAGGTTTTCTAACTTTTCTTTATATATATATATATATATATATATATATATATATATATATATATATATATATATATATATATATATATCGAGCTCAAACAAGCCGAGCTTTATTCGAGCTTCGAGCCAAGCTTACTTGTGCTCGAGCTTAGCTTGTTTTCAAACGAGCTTTCAAAATCAAGCTTGTGTTTGATCGAACTGCCCTACAAGCCAAGCTAAGCCGAGCTTAAATGAGCCAAGCCGAGCGAGCTTTTCGAGCTAGCTTGGCTCGTATGCAGCTCTAGCAATAGGGCAGGGGTGCAGCGGGTGGTGTGGCAAGGTAGGGGTGGTGTGGCATGGGCTTGGCATGGCTTGGGCACGGATCGGTTAGGATGTGGTACCAGGCGACAATGGAAGGGCGCAGCAGAGCTGCTGGATTCAGGGATTGCGGATGGAGGTTTTGTTGGGTGCAGGGGATGAACATCTGTTCCTGCGATAGATACAAGATATGGAGATGGCATAGGGGTTTGATTTGGGGACGACAACATAGGGTTTGGGGTTATTGCTGAATGAGAATATGGTTAAGGTCTTGGGCTTGTAGAACTGGGCCAAAGCTTGGGTTCGAACAGTGGATGCGAATGGGGTTGCTGAGTGTTGTGGTCATTGCCGAGATGGTCAACGACGTGGGCTGACTCTGATGAAAATCACAATGCTATGATCGATATCAATAGAGAGGGCCACAATGATAGGCAGCGGACCAAGGAAACATCTCAGATGTATGGCTCTGAAACCATGATAACTACATGAGAATGAAAGAAGGATCTTCTCTAATGTATTGATTTTAGTCCAGAAAGGGAAATATATAGAGATATACAACCTAAGAATCATGTTATACATAGTAAAAGAGAGGATACATTAAAAAGGGAATATTCTAGATCTATTATACATGAAAATCACTAAATACACACCACAGAGGGTTAGAAGATCCCACCATGACAACCCATGGGCCGTACAACCCATATCGTCTAACACCTTAATGGGTTCTAATTTTATAAGTGAGGAAGATGTAAATTGATTAGTTTATGTCGAGGAGGAGATCAAGTTATTTTAAATTTGGGAAGGGATAAAGCCTTCAGCATGGTGGTTGTCCTATATCTTTCTTTCAAGTGTTTTAGGAGGAAGTGAAATTAGATTTTGTAGATTTCATCAAAATGTTTTATTCCAAAGGCTGGTTGTAAATAACCTTGGTGCTTCTTTAACGAAGTTGATGCTGAAGAAAGGTGTGAAAGATTAGAGGGATTTTATGCTCTCGATAGTCCCCAACTCCCTGTAAGAATTTGTGGAAGATGCATGTGATCAAATTGTCAAATCCCATTAGTGGAGTTGTCTCAAATCTCAGGGGGCTTTTCTTCATGATAGGAAAATCCTTGTCAGAGCTCCAAAAGCTTGTGAATGTTCCTGGTCTCATATGTAAGCTTAAATTGTAGAAGGCATATGATTACATAGACTGGTTTTTCCATATCCTCTATTGCAAACAATGGGATCCAACATCAAGTGGTGCCACTGGATATGTTAGTGTGTCCCATATTAGCACATTTCCTTCTTTTTTTTCCTTCAGTTTTGGGAACTTCATTTCTAAAGTCGGAATAAAGAAACAAAAAAGGGCTAATTTTCAAGAAATTTGAGAAAGAGGAAATGAAATTCCTAGAATAGCTCGGAAGTAAGAACGAAGATGATGATGAAGAAAAAAGAAGTGGTTCGTCGTACTGAAGGAGATAATGAGGCTCTTCAACCACAAGGGTTGAGCTGCAAACCTAGTCATAAATAAGGCTGTAAACAGGTTAGGTCTAAGTTTACCCATACCCAATGTTGTCAGGACGTGGATACTAACAAGTTGGGTCCCAAGAGGCCTGGTACCATAATTGAGGTCCTAGACCCGAATTAGGTCAGACTCCGGTGCCCATCAAGTCTCACTTATCCCATGGCAATCGTGATTTTTTAAACACGTACAACCATCCATAGGTAGCCCCATTTGTTGGATGGTCTCAATCAAGAAATTACCCTCTCACAGCTTAAAAAGGTGGATCTTCCATTTTTCTTCCATCTCTACTACATGTGGGCTTCACACACGTGTTGGCTCTGCAAAATTCTCTTACAATACCATGTTATTTCCTACATTAATCATGACCATCTACTAACCTCAAATAATTCCTAATAATTCGCAGACGGTTCCTCTACATGACAAAGCTAAAAGTGTTGTGTGGTGGGCCCAATAGGTGTGTGTATGACATCCAACTTGTCCAACAAAGTCGGTTCACTGGAAGCCCTAAAAATCAGGCGACTCCAACCATCCAGCGGGCCTCATCAGTTGTTTTCTATATGCAGCCCAACTAATGATTTTATAGGCTTGATTTTTGGGGCATCCCATCACCATAGTGGGACTGGTGTAACCCATGGATTGGATAACTTATACACAAACATGGTGGGACCAACCATGAAAAAACTATGAACAACCATCAAAAGCTCCAAGTTCACATTATGGCCCAAATGACAGTCTGATTTTAGGGCATCCAACTTTCATGGTTGGACAACCCTTTTTTTTTTTTTTTTTTTAACAAAGAAACTTTATATTGCACTAACAAAAGGCCAATTACAATTTGGGCAGATCCTTGCTACAAAAGACTGAAGGAACCCGCCTATCATATACCCCCACCCACTAAGCAACGCTTTCCCTAAAAGCCCCAACCCCACTCGATCCTGGTAGAAACTACTATTAACAAACAGGAGGAAGAGGCGCCCAAAGAACCTCCGCAAGCCCCATGTGCAACACATAAATACAACCTAAAAGGCCCCATGTGCAACACATTTAAGTAAGCTCTCTACAATGATAATTAAATTAGGTTTATAACAGGAAAGAGATGACGTGACGCCTCCTCATCTCCTCATAAAAAGGCTACGCTATTAATTACTTTTTCTTTTTTGGAAAAGGTGGGGAGGCACTACTTATGAATTCTATTAGGAGTGAGAGTACAAGCAATTTCGGGCCGGCCCACAAAAAGATTGGGTTGCACCTATGATATGGATCACCACTATACAAACAACCAGTGCAAATAGCCTCCTAAGAATGCTATGAAACACAAACCCCTAACCAAACTCAAGCTGGCCTGAGCTAGGTCCTTCCCTTACTGATAGCTCCAATCCCAACATTGTCCAACGTTAAGAAGCCCCGAATTCGAGTTGGAAGTTCCGATCTCAAAAGAAAATTTCTGTCAGAGTCTCCACTGCTTCCCATTTTAGCTAGAGCGCCAGCCACTCCATTACCCTCTCTCAGGACATGGGTGAATTTGAGATTCATAAGACGGCGCATTCTGCCAACCTCTCCTAGTCTGTACCATATATTCCACGGGCTGCTATCTGTTGGCTTTAAGACTGCTTCTACCATTACTCTAGAATCCGTCTCAATGATTACATTTGTATATCCCCCTTTCCAGCAAAGTTTGATTCCATCAGCCATCGCTTGAGCTTCAACAACTATATTAGAGACATGACCATAGTGTTTATGGAAGGCGAAAAGGAGTTTCCCCTGGTGGTTTCTTCACACCCCTCCTCCCCCTTCACCCAGGTTCGCTCTAGATGAGCCGTCAATATTAAGTTTGAGCCAGTTAATTTCCGGTCTAGTCTACTTCACTAGAGCTACACTATTAATTACGTAACTTTGATAAGCCCATGTGCTGTGCAATAGAGATCACGAACAGGCCATACATGTACTAGCATGGAACAATGGATCTGGGATCCAATCCATCCATTAGAACAACACCACTATGGTGATGCTCTAGCCCAAGCATCAGCCTGTTCCATTGGTCAGGTTGGCCAAACTTGTAAATAAAATATATGGCTATGAAAAACTTGGCTAAAATTTTCTACCTGTATCCGATATTGGGCCTACATGCTGAGTGGACCAGATTTATATTTGGGAAAACATGTACAAGGACGAACCAACCTACTGGATGGATTGGATTGGATCTTGCACCTGCATGTCATGCTGGCACATGTTTGGCATGCACATGAGCTTTATTGCACACATGTATGCTTAGCAAATAATTACTAAAATCTCTCTTGATTCAAAAATTTCCTAATACGACTACTCCCAAAAGAGCATTCATTAATTACATTACCATCTAGTCATTTACAAATATATTATATATATAATATTGTATTAATTGGCTGCTTGTCGGGTTCCCAATACCCCTGGTCAGACCCAACTTCTTAACAGGTACACGTTAGTGGACACATATCTGACCAGATTTTTAAAACAGGTCCAAAACTCGTACCTGGACTCGGGCCCCTTTAAACTGGGTAGGATCTACAGGTATCCATTGAAAGCCCTAGTCATAAGGTGAGTCTTAACTATTCATAAAAGTCACAATCATGACCATTGGCTAAGTGAAAACATCCTTCACTATTTTTGCATGATTTATGGCCAAAAGTGCAAGTTATTGTTTAATTCAGCTAGATGGAAAATGTGGTGGGCAAGGAAATTGTGAAAAGTAGGAATTAGAATGTGAAAGGCACCCAAAATCATACAAAATTTCTTGGTGCAAGAAATGGAAGAATGGTTCATATTAATGAAAGGTTCTTGGAAAATTTCCATCGGAAGATAGAATGATAAAGTTCCGTGTGATGTTTTACCAATCGAAGTAGGTCACGTCTTACTTGGAAGGCCATAGAAATATGGTCTACATGTTCACCAAAAGGGGCAAAAAAAGGCATACTTCATTTGTTTTAATGGGATGAAGTATGCATTGACTCCAATTTTTTTTTAACAAAAGGCTTCTAGGGAGGGAACCAGTAGTCTTGTATCCCTAAAGCTCTTTGAAAATGATGAAGATGACACAGTTCTACATACTCTTGTGGCCCGTGACATTTTTTTTTTATTTTAAAGATTGATAATATTATTGAAGGGAGTGAAGCAACTCAAAAGCAGAATAAAAAAACAAAACAAAAGCAAAATAGAACCCTAGGAGGAGAGGGAAACAGCCCAACAGCTAGAACAATTGATGAGATATCAGCGCATTGTCTGCTAGAAATTGAGCTGAAGCCCACTCAACGGCATTGTAGAAAGCCAGATCAAACACTATGCTGGAAGAAGAAATATTCCTGAAGCTTCGATTGTTTCTCTCCTTCTAAATCCCCGAGAGAACAGCAAGCGCCGACGTACACCAAAAGGAGGGATGGATGGAGGAAGTGACATTGTGCCATTTGAAGATGAAGGAGGTAATTGAAGAAAGCTTGACCCAAGCCACCTGAGACTTGGCAATAAGAAGGGGGGAAACAAAGTGCCGAATTAATAACAAAATCCTTCCAGAGTGCTGATGTGACACCTAAAGAGCTTCCTAATGGCTTGCCACACATAAAAGACATCTAACACCAAATTTGGTGTTGGGGCCAACTTTGACAAATTTTCTCGCACTACCGCATCAATCCTATGGAGCATGTCAAAGTCCAGTGACAAGCAAAAAGTTGCTAAGGGGCCACATACAAGAAATTATTAGTCCATGTGTTCTACAAGCCCTCCTTCAAATAAAGATGGAACATGTAAGATGGGTGTAGAGAGCTGTGGATTAACTAGACAACAATGAACATCACTTTTTATTCTCCAAATTGATGGCAATTAACATGCTTGACATTTTACATGCTGCACAACTTTTCACAAAACTTGATCTTTGAAGCGGATACCACCAACTTCAAATCCAACATGTGACAAATGTAGCATTTGTCTAGTAAAGCCTTTCAGCTACACGCCTGCATTTCCCCAATTGGTGACTTCACCAAGAGTCCTCATGTAACGCCGCGAAATTTCGACTCTTGTAGACAACATGATGAGTCGAGCTTCTGGGTATTAACTCATGTATGTCAGGGTTACGTTTCCACACACTTACTAGTAATTCCATACATTCATGGCATACATAGCATAATGACGGAAATTTAAGTTCTTATTCAAAGTTTTTTTACTCTACGTTATCAAGATAATGTCCTTAAATCATATAAATTACATAACATTCTACTTTCTAGTCTCAATGAGAGGCTTATGAAAATAATATTACAAGTTACATGAAAATAAATCTACTTTATAAAGATAATAAACGTAATCCATCTTCAAGCCGCTTCGGTTTCATCGTCCGTCATTCGCTACCACGAACCTTCGAGCACCTCGTCGTAGTGTTCGATTCTTTTACTGGATCTTCACCTGGATTATCTGATATGTGGTTGGATAGTGTTAAACGCTATCATAGTGGAGAATATCCCTTTAAAATAATAATAATAATAATAGCACAGAGTAAACGCAAGCAGGATATTATCATTTAATCAAATCAAAACAACTTAGTAAATGATCTTTGTTAATGCAATGTATGACATACATGCACTGGCTAAGGCACCCTGACTAAATGAGACGAGATCACTGCACTCTTCTCACCAGCCACTAGTAACCAGAGGTTCTAACTAGGACGAGATCACTCCACTCTTCCCATGCACCAAAACCCAACTAGTGAAACGGGCCCAGGCACACTTTCACTAGATAACGAGAGAGAAACGGGCCCATGCACACTTTCTCTAACGCCCGAGGGGCTGACCCACCAAGATGGGTCCAGTGAATGCATGATTAGTTTCACCTTTAATTAAATCAGTTTAGCATTCAGCCCATTAAATGATGTTCGCGACTAATGATCACTCCTTACCCCAATCAATTTAAGAGTCCTCACATTCATCAATTCCATACTTCAGTAGATCCATCACAAGTAGCGAATCAATAAGGATCTATTGGCACTTATCCAACAATGTGCACACGGTAGTGCCAAACTCAACAACATGGCTTATGCAATTAACAACACATATATGGTAATGCCAATACTTAATCATCAATATTAAGGCACATTCATTCAATAAGACACACGGTAATGCCAACTTTCTCAATAAGGCATAGTCATCCAAAATCTCCACATGGTAATACCAACGTAATAAGGCCTTGCACGACTTCATCTCTTACATCAACGGTTACATCAGTATGGGGCCAAGGAGTTTTCATTAACGTAACATCTATATGCAATATCTCATAGCAAACAATACATCAATCATCATAAGCATGTGACAACGTAAATCGAGCATGGTTTCCATATGAGCATGTACATCATAACAATTCCTTTTCTAACTACTTAAGCATAGTTCATACATCAAAATTCAACAAACACAACAAGAAACATCATACAATTCATATTTACATGAAAAGATTTCAACAAGCACAGTTTCAAGAAGTCACGTAACAAAATCCTGATTTCCAAACATAAAATCAGCATACAATTTAATATTATCGTACATGCGCTTAAAGGAAATCCCCACCTTTGAGATTGGATGATTTGAAACGCGATTAGAACTGTGAAACCCTTCTTTAATCCAAACCTAGGAAAGTTAATGAAAAATATAAGATTAAGACGTAGAGTTGTATAGTTCTATGGCTATGATCAACTAGGGCTAGATCTATACTTAAAACTAGGGTCTAGATTAGATTTAAGAATTTAATAACATGCTAAAGTGGCTTACCTCTCTCATCAACGGCTCATCTCGAGATCTCAGCCGAGTTGACTCACTTGGCCCAACTCAATCCTCTCTCTCTCTTTCCTTCTCTTTTTTCTTCTTCTTTCTCCTTCTTCCTTCTTCTTCTTTCTTTTCCTTCATTGGAGGACTTCTCAGCAGCAACAGAAAAACGGTGGGCCCTCTTTCTTCCTCTCTCTCTCTCTCCCAAACAACTTTCACTTTCTCTCTCTCCCACGATCTCTCTCTCTCTACACTCTCTCTCTCTCTCTCTCTCTCTCTCTCTCTCTCTCTCTCTCTCTCTCTACGATCAGGCTTCTCTTAAGAGGAGACACCTCACAAGAGTCTTATAGAGACTCCCCAAGTCGGTTGGCTAAGCGGTGGGTGCGCACGTGGATTTGACTTCCGATTCAAGAAGGAGACGCAATGTATACCTTACCTCGTGATTTACATCGCATGGGGACCGTCAGAAGTGTAGATGGGGTCCACACGAAGCTTTGGAAGAAATTTGAATCGTCCATGTAAAGCAACAACAAAGATCTTGAATTTCTTAGTTTTGAATGGCTAATTAGTGGAAATATTTGAAGGGATGATTGATCCAAGAGGGAGGAGACCGATGGACGGCTTGGATCTACAATATGGGACCTACTGCGAAGGTAATGTGGAGCTCACGGACCGGCAGCGGCAGCGAACCACGCTGTAACAGCGTAATGAAGAAGAAGACAGTTTGAATATAAATTCTTTTTTTTTTTAGTCACGTACGTAACCCCCGTGCGTTACGCATGGCCTCAACAGGTGGGTTCCACTATGATGGATTCAGGTTATATGCTCTGTTCAATAGGTAGGAAAAAACAAAAATACCCGTTGACAAGAAAAATGAGGCAAATCCGAGTTAAGGTGGGCCACTTATGAACCGATTTCTGATTAGGGCATTTGTAGGATGATCGGAGGGTTGAAATTCTATTTGTACGGCCAAAATGTGTCCAAAAGCTTATATATATATGAAGTTTTGCATGAAAGTGATTGTCAGAAACTATGATACTTAAAAACGGTGGTTTAACTTGAGTTTAAATGGGTGGCATTTTCGTAATTATTTAAAAACAGTGAGATTTTTGAAATCTAGTCTTTCTATAACATTTATAGGGTTATTCTAAGCAACTTTTGTAAAGGGTCCTCTATCGGATATCCTACGGATGGTCTGTTATTTTAAAAACAAGGTAAGCGTACGATATTTAATCAAAATGAAATAAAATAAAATTTTCAAAAATATTTAAATATTTTCTAAAATTCTGGGGTGTTACACCTCATAACAGTTAACTGCTTTGAAGACACTACAAGGTGGCCTAAAGAGACGTCCTCTAAAGGAAATGACCAGTGGATCTAAATGAAACAGTCCACCATCCTTCCACTAAGCCTTTAATATCAGCAGGCACCGCCCATTAATAATATATATATAATTCTGATTACCAAACACGATTCCAAGCACATGAACAATGTAGCAGAAAGTGATATGCATTCCCTTCATCTGCACAACACATCACACACCTATTTGGAAGCTAAACATTGCAGTTTTTTATGTGGTTGAGCATGAGAACTTTATCCAGGCTTGCAATCCAACACAACACATCAATCTTCAGTAGAACTGCTGAAAGCCATTAGATGAAGCACCCTGCCTCTCCCATCACTATCTGCTAGCTCTTTGCCAAAGGATCTAACTGAAAAGAATCGACCTACTAGAATGTGTATAGTGTAATACTATGCATGCAGGACTATAATAATAATATTCACTATCTCATATATAAATTCATATGTAAAACTATATTGGTATGAACCAGAACACCCACACGATCCTACCCCTAGTGTACCGCATACCCTTTCCCTTACCACCAATTGAAGTGACCCGTGATCCAGGTAACGCTGGTTTAATGCATGACCTACCAATGTGCTAAGGAGGTAAAACAAAATATTGGGCCTTACCAGCCTCTAACTATACCAAACCACCCATGGGAAGTTATTAGTATAGACTACATGGTGGGTTCACCTCAAAGGCTGGAACTCCACAGGGGGATGATTCAATCTTTGTGGTAGTTGATGATTCCAAAAAATAACCTATTTCATCACACTTGCAAAAATACCATTGACACCTGCCCTAATGCCCACCTTTTCTTCAAAGAGATTATTCACTCCATGGAGGGCCAAATACCATCAACCGAGAAACTATTTGTGAGCCATGTCCACACATCCTGTGGAGACCCATGGGAACCCAACAACAATCTTATAATACCTATCGCCGCCAAACTGATGCTCAAATTGAAGTTGTGAATCTGTCCCAAGGCAATCTACTCCGAAGCCTTACATAGTTACGACTTTGTCTTACCCAAGTCAAATTTGGCTTCACAATTCTAAGAATTGGCCTATGTAGAAGATGCCATTTGAAGTAACACATGGTAGGGGCACAAACCACATCTAGGACCATATACCCTTAGTCCCTTACCTAATCCCCAAAAAAGTAGCAAGCAAGCGGAAGAGCTTGCTAGCCATATTTGTCCGATTCATCAACATGTTTGAGCAAACCTTCAATATTCTTATGATCAATGTGAAAGGACCTCTAACAACGATTATCAACATTTGTAGTATGGAGACTATGATTTGGTAATATAGATATCATAAGCTAATGCACAAAACAGTGTCTATGCCAGATCACAAAGAAAATCGAGCCAAATAAATATCAGCTCGGATAGCCGAAAGTGATGGGGATCAATCCCATCTTTAACATCACCGATCTTTACACATACCATAAAGAACTAGATCAATCCGTAGTTGCCTACAAAATCTTGATGATTTGGAAATTAGTTTTCCAAACAATTTGCCAAAGATTATCGACATCCCAGATGTGTGATCAACATCTACAGCACATGGAGACTGGCTCAATAACTTGTCCATTGGAAAAGAAATTTGGGATCTAAAGAGTAAAGACACATGGGTTATGAGGGACTGTGAAACCTTAATAAAGCCTAATGGGAAAGGATTACAAAGCCAAACAAGAGGGCGAGTTCATTTCACAGCGAGAAGACTGATACAACAATATTACCCAAAGATAGTGGATCTACAACTTGGGCCACCAAAGAGATGGTGAGACAAGAAGCATGGTTATGGGTGACTGAAGCATTCTGGAAAGGCTTGGAAAACAGTAGCACCATAAAGAAGATTTTCAGTGTTGGGAAAGGATGGTGGTAGATTCAAATATGACTTGGTGGAATCCCCATGCATGCAAAGAATGAAACTTAGTTTCCAATGATGTGGTTGATGATAGTTTCCAATGATGCATTCGACGATGACTGCATTTTCCCATAAGTTGACCCTCTTCTATATAAGCCCTCATGTATGTTGTATTTTAAAAAAGAATTTTAAAATATTTATTTCAAATTTTCCTTTGAAAATGGTTTCCCTCCACAAGTTTGTTTTTAGAGTTTGTGCATTTTCTTTGTCCCACATCGGAAAGAATCAAAGAAAAAAGCAAGTATAAAAGTAGAGGTTTTGCACATGGGCTAGGCCCTCAGGGGGCAAGTGAATTTTGTGGTTTGTGGGGGGCTATACACATTGAACCATATTATGCCAAAAACCACACACGCGCGAGCCCGCCCGCCGGCCGGAGGGCCGAGCCGCGCCGTCGCCGGTGCCGGGCTCGGGCTCGGGTTCGGGTCTGGGTCTGGGTCTACTATGAGTATACTTGCGCACCTTCCTTTTGCTCCAACGGATACTGAAAGTGTACTTGCACCAACGGTCTTTTGTTTTAAACGTCCAGAGAAGCGTCTGTTCGGATGGTCGCATCAGTTGGATTTAAACCCAACGGACCTAACCCAATTTAAAACGGTGCATTAAGCACCTAATCAAGTCTATATATAGATCTGATTAATCTGTTTTAAAAAGATTCGAAAATCATCTTCTCTCTCAACTTTACTAAAGCTCTGGACTCTATTTTGATTTTCTGTTTTTTCTGACTCACTGAGTTACTACATCTCGAGTTTGCGGTATACTTGCTGGTTCGAGCCCTGTACAGCGAGTGCACAGCCGGGACTAGGGTGATAGTGGTTGTATCTTGGAGGCCAACTGTCCGTGACTCCTGTTGCATTTGGAAAGCGGTCCAAGGAGGGTAGATTTGGTTTCAAGCCCAGTGACTCATCACGCCTCGACTCAGTGTTCTTCAAATCAATAAGTTCTTTACATTTCTTTTAATTTTTTTTTAATATCTGTCGGTTGTTTTCAACCTCTTCTTCCAACAATCTTGAAACCAAATTCAAGTTGAAAACAACAGACAGATTTTATTTCTGTGATCTTCTGTTGTCTGTTCCAATTTCAACTTGGAACAAATTACAGTTCCTCTTGTGCTGTCTGTTCCAAACTTAATTCGAAACAAAATTTTACTATTTTCTCTTCAAACCAAAGTGAAGCACACATGGCTACTATCACAGTTAATCCTACTACTGAACTGTCCAAGATTGAACCCTTCTCTGGACAGAATTATAAACGATGGAAATAGAAAATCTCTTTTGCTTTACAAACCTTAAAAGTCTTTTACATCTTGTCTGATACATTTATAGTGGACCCAGCCAACCAAACTGAAATTCAAGATGCCAATAATTGCAAACATTACATTCTTAATACCTTGTCAAATAAACTGTATGATGTTTATGTTTTGTATGATTCTGCGAAAGAGATATGGAATGCACTTTAGAAGACACTACGCCAAAATCGCATTTTTGCGACGGATTTTGCGACGGACATTGACCGTCGCAAAAATTGCTTGGTTTAACGACGAACCTGGTTCGTCGTATTTGAAAATATTCCGTCGCTTTTGCGAAATTAAGGCGGGATATCGTCGCGGGATTTACCGACGGACATAGTCCGTCGCAAAATTTTAATTTCCGACGGACTTAGCTCGTCGCTATTTAACGACGGATTTGGCCCGTCGCTAATCCCAGCCCAAAAAGATGCCCCCCAAATAAGGTCCGTCGGAAAATAAAATTTAAGAAAAATGAGATATTGAAAAAAACTGATATTTTTTAAAAATTAAAAAATTTGATATTTAAAATAACAGATTTAGTAATTTGAAAGAAAATGTTAAGACATTTTAAAAACAAAATTGAGAAATTTGAATAAAATTAATATGTTTGAAATTTCTTTTCAAATTTTCACAAAATTAAATATTTTGAAAAAGAAAATTGTGAAGTTAAAAAAGAAATTTGTGATTTTCAAACAAAAAAAGTTGAGAGGTTTGAAAATAAATTAAAATTGATAAGATTTAGAAAAATAATAAGATTCAAAAAATTGAGATTTTAAAAAAAAAAATGACCATTTGAAAAAAGTTGAGAAGTTCGAATAAAATTTATAAGTTCGTAAAAAAATTGAAATTTTTATAAAGAAATTAAGATTTTGTATTTCGAAAAAATTAAGAAGTTTGATTAAAAAAATGATATTTTCAAAAGAAATAAAAGTTGAAATATTTGATAAAAAAAAAAGGAGAGATTTTACCGGTTTTGAAAGAAAATGTTGGAAAAAAATTGTGGTTTAAATAAAAGCGAGAAATTTGAAATGAGTGGGCCAAATTTATTGGTGGACATTTATTGGATAGTTGAAAATGAAAAATTACACTCATTCAGTTAACTGGTTATCAGATTGGTTTATGCATACATACATGTTCATTGGTGCAAAAAATGAAGGCCCTAATATAATGATGTTAATTAATTGCAAGGAAAATTTATAATGATGAGATTGATCAAATTCTATGATCAAGTCATCCTAAACTTGATCTGAATGGTCAGATATGTTTAGAACGTGGTAATTATTATTGAAAACAAAATTAAGCCCGAATCATATCCGTATAAACGACTCTTTAAATGTGCACAATCAGTTTGTCTAGAGCTAGACAAATTTTGGACAATCTGATTGGTCCAAATTGAAAAGTAAATGACTTTAGATGTTTAGATTAAATTTCACTCAAATCTAATGGTCAGGTTACAAGATATGGCCCATCATTGATCAATTTTATCTATTTAGTATCTTTCTCATCTTAAACTTGATCAGGGCAAGTGACCAATCAAATCGAAGTTATTGATGAATATAATAGAGTGAATGGATTAGATTTCCAAATTAGGCCAAATTTTTAGGTCAAAATTGCGCTGCAACTTGTTGACCTCATGAAAACCTAATAAATGTATAGTCATTGGACCCCATACTCTAATCTAGCCATTGAGAATTTAATCTTTCTAATATTTGCTATTGCATCTTAAAATGATATAAAAGAACAGATGGATGGATTAGATATACATAAAATACATTAACTTGGACTCATACCGTTAGGATAACGGATGCGGACTGGCGGGTGACTCTGCCACCAGTCAATGCCTAGTGATTGGTGCTCTGTGGGCCCCACCATGATGAATGTGTTTCATCCACTCTATCCATACATTTTAGTAGATCATTTTATGGTATGAGCCCAAATTTGAGGTAGATCCAAATCTCAAGTGGACCACATCACAAGAAACAGTGTTAATTGAACACCCACTATTAAAAACTTATTGGGGGTCACGGAAGTTTTGGAACAAGCTAATATTTGTTTTTTACCTACATCCAGGTCTGTATGACCAAATTAAGAGGTTGGATGTCAAATAATCAATAGAGTGGGCCCTATGAGGTTTTTAATGGTGGACATTGAATCGATACTATTTTCCTGTGCTGTGGTCCACCTGAGATTTAGATTTGGCTCATTTATTGGATCAAGCACTAAAATGATCTTCAGAAATGGCTAGACAGCGTGGATATAACATACACATCACGGTGGGGCCCACAACGTCAATAGCCAAACCGCGTCCCCCCAAATGAAACCACATTTTCCCTCTTTCGTTTTCCCTCTAAAAAGAAACCCCTCTTTCGCTCTCCCTCTCAAAAACCTTTCATTCTCTCTCCTCTCACGCCAGATCTCTCCCTCTCCCTCACCCTCACCCTCACGGCCATCGCTCCAAATCTCTCTCTCTCTCTGGCCGTGGCTCCGATTGTCGAGGAGTATCCTCTCGCCGTGGCTCCGATTGTCGAGGAGTATCCTCTCGCCGTGGCTCCGATTGTCGAGGAGCATCACCAGATCTCCCAAGGTATTTTTTTCTCTTGCTCTTTTCTTTTTCTTTTTCTTTTTCTTTTATTTATTGTTTTCTGTGAAATCTTGTGGAAGATTAGGGTTTGAAATGGCATTTTGTGAAGCTCTTTGTTGTTAGGGTTTTAATTCTTTTCATATAGTTAAAAATGCGATTGGATAACCTCGTCCACATGAGTTTGGGATGGAGCTGTATTTACACCTCACATAGTCCTGCTTCTACGGTGGTGAGACATCGGATCTGGAAATTTCAACGTCTCCCGGCTTATGAGAAATAAGGAGACGAGAGAGCTCGTCGCAATTTGGTAATTTTGTTTCTGTCTTGTTAATCGATTTTCTGTTATGAGAAATATTAGTTTTTATTTTTATTTTTGCAGATTGACGAGAACGTGGCGAGGGAGATTATAAGTCACAGATCATTTCGCCATCCTAATATAATTCGATTCAAGGAGGTGTGGTTTATACCTTGGGATTGGCTTATTTGGGCCTCTAGAGGAGAAAAAAAAGAAGACAATATGAACTTTTGGTGTTCTCTCCATGAAAAAATGGAAAAGACAGTGATGCTTGAATTTGGCTCATGTGTTTTGTCTCCAATTACCTGCAGATAAGTCGGCGATGCTTGAATTTTGCTCATTGGAATGAAAGAATGGTTTTCAGTAAAATGTCTCTAAAATCCTCTTCTTATAGGATGATATGGAATTACCAATAGGCATGCAACATTTTCCTTTAGAAGGGTGCATGTTTTGTAAGAGGCATTTTTTGCAGCCAAATAATTTGTTGCTTAAAGCTTACTAATGTCAAAGTTGAAGGACAATTGCTATGCATGCTTTCTCACATGAGGCTGAGTGTCATCTTTGTGGAAGATCCATTCATCTGAGCGATGTTTTCTTCTTCTTATTTTTTTAATGCAGCTGAGAATTGGTCAAAACCTGACATCATATTGGAGGCATTTAAGGCAAGGTCTGTTTGGTTAGCTATGGCTTGTGCTCAAAACATAGGCAAGAAACCAAATCCAAAAGAAGGTACTTGCTTTTGTGTTCTCCAAATGCGCAGATAACACCTTTATTTCATTATTTCTTCCAACATGCAAACATGTATCTTTCTTCTTGTATCATTTGGTTGAGATGCATGGAGACTAATGTAATGTTGATTTTTAATCTTCCATACCTGCTTTTTGGCTGTCCTTTTAAAGCTGTTGAAATGCAGAGAATCCATGTGTATCATTCAGGCCTTGCATAAAGTATTCTAATGTGTTGACGAAGGAGCCTTGAAATGGGATGGTGAGTTTTCCTCCTTTCCTTCTAATATTTTGGACCCACTTTCTAAATGGGATGAAACCCCTATGGGAATTGAGTCATAGCATAAAAGCTAGCTCACTACTAAAATTGTCCAAACATCACCAATGATCATTTGGATTCATTTTAGGATAGAATGGCAATTTCCAAGATTCATACATATCAAAGCATGGTAAAGGATTCTAAGAAACCCAGCCACGTATTGAGTAGAGTATATATATGCACAGCATAGAAGTATTTTTCAAGAAAAAAAGTGGGCTTTCTGCACATAAGAAATCAGTCTAGAGCAATAAATTTCTTTGGAACTATTAGTCAACCAAGAACATTGTCCAAGCATCAAACAGTAGACTCATGTCCTAGGTGATGGTCTAGGCTGTTATGTACTCGGGTTGCAGAGAATGAAAGATAAGTACAACACCCAGAGTCACCTTTAAAAAAAAATAGAATATTAATACTGGTAAATGATCTATAAGACCGTATGATGGTTCGTTGTGATGAACTAGCTCCAAAGTATCTTTGAATTAATAGAATTGTCTTTGCAGTAGAGGTGTGCCGTCCATGGGGTATCAATGGTGGGCCCCCAACTGTTGAAATTGCACATGGTCATGCCTACATGGTCTTAATCTTCAATTCAAGTTGTATTTAGTTTCATAATGTGATTTGAAAAAGAAAAATGAACACCAAACTGCATGTTTTATTTGTAAGTTATTAATTACTAATATTGTATTTTATTTTATTTTGCAGTTGGTGATAGCAGGGATGTTCGTGCTGATTTTTTTTTTTTTTTTTTTTTTTTTTGTTGGTTGTATGTACGGTAACCCAATACCACCATTATTATGGGCCAATCAAAAGACATCTCATTTTAGGGCATGAGCTAAAAACTCAAACACAACTAGAGCTCAAGGTGGACCACACCACAGGAAATAGTGGGAATTGAATCCCCACATCTAAAAACCTCTCGAAAGCCACAGAAGTTCTAGATGAAGCTCATATTTATGTTTTCTCATTATTAGGTTTGTGACCTTATGAATAGGTTGGATGGAAAACGAACATCACAGTGGCTTTGGCTTATAAAGGTTTCAACAGTGTGGTTATTGTCACCACTGCTTCCAAATCTCCCATATGCATCCTTTTAGTGATCACACCGTAAAATGAACTTTAATCCGCGTCCAAACCAAACTGTGGAGGGCCCACTATGATGTATCTCTTTTTGCACTTCATCCATTTCTTGTCTAAGATCGGCCAACCATCGTTGGTGTGGTTGACTTGAGCTTTGGATTTGCATCAATTTTAGTCTCGGTCTTCAAAATGATATTAAAAAAGGAAAAGATGGAGTGGACGCTCTGCGTACCTACTTAGTGATTGCGTCTGCTTGTCTTTACTTAGGTCCTTGCGCGGGTAGTTCCTAGCGCCCGTCTAGGTAGGGCCTTTTTGGGCACGACTTAGGTGAGACCCTTGAACTAGTGATGTAGGTGGGACTCTGAATGTAGGATCCCACAAAATTTCTTCTGCTTCATGTTTTTTGAATGCATCCTAAAATAATCTGAAAAAACAGATGGACGGCATGGATATATAAAGAATACATCCAGGTGGGCCCTAGGTTCAGGGTCTCACCCACATAGCTAGTTCCGGGGTCTCACCCAAGTCGCGCCCGTTAGATGATACTGCCTATTAGGTTGGCGAGTTGCAAATGGAAAGTTACAGCCAGTGGTTCGCATTTAATGGAGAATGTATCAGATGGTTAAGATCATCCCGCATGGAAGATTTTGAGGCATCTCCGGTCCACAACTTCCACCAGATGAACAGGTTGGATAACTGAAAGGTGGGGCTGACATATACGGTTAGTTCTGGTGAAGAAATTGCTTAATCCAACGTTTTATGTTTGCTTATTATTTAAGAAGAATTATAGGATCCTGGTCATCCTGCTAAACATAGTGTGCTTACACACAGGAATCTTGCACATGCAGCCCCACCATGGATGAGTGATTCCCAGGGATCTTCCAGATTAAAAGATCACAACCTTTCGATATGGTGGCCTATGAATGCCTATTAACACACGGTTATGAGAAAACATTGTAACTGTTATTATTAGAAGAGGATGAATGCTAAATGGTTAGATCAACCAATCTTAGAGATTTCGATAGCATTACGTCTCTACGTTGAGACCAGTCATGTGAATGGTTTGGATGATGAAAACATAGGCCCCACATGTACAAATAAAAAACCTGAGAATTTAATTGTTAGGATAGTATATCTTTTTATTCTTATTATTTTAACTGGTGGGTAACCCTTTTTCTTTAAAGATACTGATTTTATTAAAGGCCAAAAAGAGGGTTACCGTTTTTGTCATTCGTGATCAAGTTGGTAGTTCATATTTTCTGCTTTTATTTATTGAGGAATTGTATGATAGTTTAGCAGACTATGGCTAACCATTGTTATGCACTCATCTTTCTACACATGGCACATTCCCAGACCATCCAAATTGTGCACCTGACCATGGGTGGGCATCGCCACAAAACCTCAGTGATTTGATGATTGATTATCTGGTTGGTGAAAATTCAATGGACGGTTGCCCAAACCTGCAGCAGTCCAATTGAATGTGGGAATGCCTATCGATTGCACATTCAGGATCCTCTGATTAGTATATTTTTTGGACAGACTGGATCGATTGCATGCCTGCCATGTCTGCAGTGGAATGGCCCAAGTTACCTCCAATCCAAGTAACTATCGTTTCTCTTGCTTGTAAATTGGTTTCAGTGATGCTGAATACATTTATATGCTTATCAGTTTTGGATTTCTATTTTTATTTTCAGATCAGTCCACGCTCTTACTTCGACTCTGCTGACTAAAAATTTCTCTGCTTGCTGGCTTTGTTTGTGAATGCTCTATCCAAAGAGGATCAAATGGAATTGCCTCCAGGTTTCCGATTTCATCCCAGTACTGAAGCTTCATCATGCATATATAATAGTTATCAAGCTTGTCACCTAGCATTTCTTACGAGTAGGTGGTGCTTCATTGTCTTTTGTTGTTGTTTTTCCTTTTTTGTTCTTACATTATAATACTGATACTCTTTATGTTTTATATTCTGGATTTTGTAGGTGGGCCAGTTGATGGATTTGCTAACGTATGAGGTGGAAGTAGCTATAAAGGAAAGATTAGAAATGAAGGCTAGCTTCACGTATGGCTAAGAGATTGGTTTCAATATTGGGAACAAAATAAAGCCTAGTTGCTCATTCTATGGAGAATGGTTCACTTCAATGTGTAGATTTGTAACAAATATTAATATTATTTTTCACTAGAAATGTAAGGACTTTAAGTTTCATATATGATATAATTATGATTTGTTAGGTTTTAAATTTTTTTTTTTTGTTTTAAATAATTTGGATGACTATCAGGTGCAATAGATTCAAAAATAAATTCAAACGTCACAGGTGTACGTTCAGAAACTTTAGCGACGGACCAAACTCGTCGCTAAAATTCCTAATTAAATGTAATCACCCATAAATTTAACGACGGACCAATATACGTGGCAACAATTTTGTACGACGGACCGATATCCGTCGCAACAATTTTGTACGACGGACCAATAATCCGTCGCTAAATCCGTCGCTTTACATAATTTAGCGACGGGCGTAATCCGTCGTTTAAAAGCGACGAACATAATCCGTCGTTTAAAATTTGCCACATAGTAAACTGCGACGGCCCCTGCGACGGACCAAGTCCGTCGCTATTATCGATTTGCGACGGACTTAGTCCGTCGCAAAAAATGCGATTTTGGCGTAGTGAGAAGTATGTTCTTGAAGACGCTGGATCTAAAAAACATGCAATATCGAACTTCCTTCACTTCAATATGACAGATGATAAACCTGTCACAAATCAAATTCATGATTATCAAAATCTGACTCATGAATTAACAATTGAAGGAATAAAGTTAGACGAGGTGTTTCTTTTTGGAGCGTTAATTGAGAAATTACCTCATTCTTGGAAAGATTACAAAAATAAAATGAAACACAAAAAGAATGGCGTCTCTTTGGAAAATACAATTGTACACATACGTATAGAGGAGGCAAATAGGATCAGAGATCAAATTGGTGATGCCAATGAGTCTGTTTCAAAGGCTAACCTAATCGAATCAGGTCAGGAAAAGAAGGACAAAAGTAAAATACAATGTCACAATTATAAAAAGTTTGGACACTATGCTAATGAGTGTCGACTGAAAAAGAAGCCAAACAAACAGTTCAAAAAGAAAGGCAATTGTCATTTTTGTGGAAAACCAGGACATTATGCAAACGTATATAGGCTGAAGAAAAAGAACAATAAGCCACAAGTTAATCTTGCTGAAACAGAAGCTGATACGGTTGTTGCGATTCTTACCGAAGTCTTCCTTGTACACAACCTGGAATGGATACTGGATACCGGGGCAACTCGGCATGTTTGTAAGGACCATAGCATGTTTACCTCTTATCAAGAAATAAGGGATGATGAACAAGTCTTCATGGGAAATGCTCGGACCTCTCCGGTTGCTGCTGAAGCTTACGTCGGGAAAGACGTTAATGTTGAACAATGTCCTACATGTACCTGATATTCGACGAAACTTGATCTCTGGTTCGCTCCTCAACAAGGCTGGTGTTAAACTTGTATTTGATTCAGACAAGCTTGTAATGACTAGGAATGGTACCTTCATTGGGAAGGGTTATTATAATGATGGTCTTTATATTGTAAACGTTGATAATAATAAGATGTCATCCAGTTCTGCTTATATTGTTGAGTCTACTTCTTTGTGGTATAGTAGATTAGGTCATGTTAATGTAGCATCTATAAAAAGAATGAATAGGTTAGGTTTATTACATAATATATCAGAAGAAAATATAGGAAAATGTGAGGTTTGTGTAGAATCAAAATTCTATAAGAAACCTTTCAAATCTATAGTTAGAAATTCTGAATTACTAGAGTTAATTCATAGTGATCTAGGTGTTCAAAAATCACATGTCTAGAGGTGGTAAAAGATATTATATAACTTTTATAGATGATTGTTCTAGGTATACCATAATTTACCTTCTTAGAAATAAAGATGATGCATTTGAAGCCTTTATCAAATACAAGACTGAAGTTGAAAACCAACTAAGTAGAAAAATTAAAAGGCTTAGATCAGACAGAGGTGGAGAATATGTGTCAACAAAGTTTAAGGAGTTTTGTGAAAAGTATGGCATAGTTCATGAAACCACTGCACCTTATACACCAGAACAAAATGGAATAGCAGAACGTAAGAATAGAACTCTAAAAGATATGATGAACGCAATGTTAAATAGTTCAGGTTTGCCTCTCAACGTGTGGGAGGAAGCTATCCTATCAGCCTGTTATGTCCAAAATAGAATACCTCACAAGGTGTCTGGAAAGACACCATATGAACAATGGAAAGGTCATACTCCTAGTTACAAATATCTAAAAGTGTGGGGGTGTCTTGCTAAGGTAGGATTACCTGAAAACAAGAAAACCAAGATAGGTCCAAAAACATCAGACTGTATCTTTATAGGTTATGCACAACATAATGCTGCATATAGATTCCTGGTTCTAAAATCAAAGAATAATGTTTTAGATCCAAACACTATTATAGAAGCCAGGGACGCAGAGTTTTTTGAACATGTCTTTCCTTTTAAATCATGTTTGGAAGGAACAAAAGATGATAATACTTTGGATATGAACTTAACTAGTAGAACTATAGAAACTACTAATGAAATAGTGGAAGAACCTAATGCTTCTAATGAAATAAATCAAGAACCAAGAAGAAGTAAAAGGGCTAGAAAAGAAACTAATATGGGAGATGGGTTTTTTACATTCCTATTAGAAGATGACCCTGTAACATACTCAGAAGTTATAAATTCTTCAGACGCTACCTTTTGGAATGAAGCTATAAAAGATGAATTACATTCAATAATATCTAATAACACATGAGAACTAGTAGATCTTCCTCTTGGAAGCAAACCTATAGGCTGTAAATGGGTTTTTAAAAAGAAACTTAGACCTGATGGAACTATAGATAAGTTCAAAGCCAGGTTAGTAGCAAAGGGTTTTAGACAGAAGGAAGGATATGATTATTTTGACACATATTCACCTGTAACCAGAATTACATCAATTAGAGTATTAATAGCTATTGCATCTATTTATAAGTTAGTGGTTCACCAAATGGATGTTAAGACAGCATTTCTAAACAATCAGTTAGAAGAAGAAATCTATATGGAACAACCTGAGGGATATAAAATCATAGAACAAGAAAACAAAGTATGTAAACTTGTTAAGTCCTTGTATGGTTTAAAACAAGCCCCTAAACAGTGGAATGAAAAGTTTGATAATGTCTTAAAATTAAATGGTTATATTGTAAATGATGTAGATAGATGTGTTTACAGTAAATTTTCTGATAATGAAGGTGTCATTATATGTCTATATGTAGATGATATGCTAATCTTTGGAACCAACGTAAAACTTGTGGATAGTACTAAACAACTCCTGTCTTCTAATTTTGATATGAAAGATTTAGGAGAAGCAAGTATGATCCTAGGTATTCAGGTAATCAGGAAAGATGATAATATTACATTATCTCAGTCACATTATGTTGAAAAGATATTAAAGAAGTTTGAACACTTCGATTGCTTACCTGCCAGTACACCATATGATCATTCTGTGCAACTCAAGAAGAATACAGGAAGTAGTATATCTCAACATGCTTATTCTCAAGTGATTAGTAGTTTAATGTATCTGATGAACTGTACAAGACCAGATATTGCTTTTGCTGTAAATAGACTGAGTAGATATACACATAACCCTAGTTATGATCACTGGAATGCTTTAAATAGAATATTAAGATATTTAAAAGGTACTGCTACATATGGTATATGTTATACAGGTTATCCACCAGTATTAGAAGGATATACTGATACCAATTGGATAACTGACTCTGATGAAACTAAATCTACAAGTGGATATGTATTCACAATTGGTGAAGGAGCAGTATCTTGGAAATCTACAAAACAAACGTGCATTGCTAGATCGACAATGGAGTCGAAATTCATTGCATTAGAAAAAGCAGGTTCAGAAGCTGAGTGGCTAAGAAATCTCTTGGCAGATATACCTATTTGGCCAAAGCCTGTATCGACTGTATCTATTCATTGTGATTGCCAGGCAGCTATAGCCAGGGCTAATAGTAAGATCTACAATGGTAAAAGTAGACATATCAGACTTCGACATAATATTGTTAGACACCTACTGACTGATGGTGTTATTACTATTGATTTCGTACGATCGGAAAAGAATCTGGCAGATCCTCTGACCAAAGGACTATCCAAAGGGTTAGTCATAGAAACATCGAAGGGAATGGGGTTGAGCCTAGCATTATGAGCTACCAGTGTCGGCAACCCAACCTATACAAGTGGAGATCCCATGCGATAGGTTCAATGGGTAAACAACAAGACACTAGGAGATTGGGAAGCACTGCAGTGAGTTACCCCTTCCTGAGATATACGCAGTGCAAACAGCAATGTTTGGGAGGATGAGTCTGAACTCTTAATGAATCCATAACCAAGATTGGTAGTGTATCCTTTTGCTGTGTACACTTGATGGAATTCACCTATATGAGTGTAGAAGTTGAGGCCGCTTCCTATGAGATATTAGGCTATTCTCTAGAGCGCTCATGAAAATTCAGGTAAAGGTACATGGCCAAAACGCACCAAACCGCAGAACCAGCAGTATCGGAATAGTTGTGTGAGTGGCATGTATGGTCGTTTACGTTAAAGGGTTAGGTTAAAGACCGATAGTCACCTAATTCCTGTAAACCTGTCTTGCTTACTCTAAATGTTGATTAAAGTCCGATAGACATCAACACTATTATACAACTGTTCTACTCTAAACTCGAAATGTTTTGAAATTTAAAACATGTGGGGGATTGTTGTATTTTAAAAAAGAATTTTAAAATATTTATTTCAAATTCTCCTTTGAAAATGGTTTCCCTCCACAAGTTTGTTTTTGGAGTTTGTGCATTTTCTTTGTCCCACATCGGAAAGAACCAAAGAAAAAAGCAAGTATAAAAGTAGAGGTTTTGCACATGGGCTAGGCCCTCAGGGGGCAAGTGAATTTTGTGGTTTGTGGGGGGCTATGCACATTGAACCATATTATGCCAAAAACCACACGCGCGCGCGCGCCCGCCGGCTGGCCGAGCCGAGCCGAGCGCGCCGCGCCGCGCCGTCGCCGTCGCCGTCGCCGTCGCCGGTGCCGGTTCCAGGCTCGGGTCTGGGTCTACTGTGAGTATACTTGCGCACCTTCCTTTTGCTCTAACGGACACTGAAAGTGTACTTGCACCAACGGTCTTTTGTTTTAAACGTCCAGAGAAGCGTCTGTTCGGATGGTCGCATCAGTTGGGTTTAAACCCAACGGACCTAACCCAATTCAAAACGGTGCATTAAGCACCTAATCAAGTCTATATATAGATCTGCTTAATCCATTTTAAAAAGATTCGAAAATCATCTTCTCTCTCAACTTTACTAAAGCTCTGGACTCTGTTTTGATTTTCTGTTTTTTCTGACTCACTGAGTCACTGCATCTCGAGTTTGCGGTATACTTGCTGGTTCGAGCCCTGTATGGCGAGTGCACAGCCGGGACTAGGGTGATAGTCGTTGTATCTTGGAGGCCAACTGTCCGTGACTCCTGTTGCATTTGAAAAGCGGTCCAAGGAGGACAGATTTGGTTTCAAGCCAAGTGACTCGTCACGCCTCGACTCAGTGTTCTTCAAATCAATAAGTTCTTTACATTTCTTTTAATTTTTTTTTTAATATCTGTCGGTTGTTTTCAACCTCTTCTTCCAACAATGTAAACCTAGCAAATTCATTTAAGAATTTCTATTCCACTTTGATGAGAGATTCTTGTAGTTTATTTGGAAGGGTTGAATAATTCTCATTGGATGTCCCCTCTCCTTGGCATGGTTAGTAGGCAGAAACAGAGCTCTGACTGTTGACAATTTACAGGAGGGGAATATACCTGCCCAACGTTTGACTGCTATGTTTGAACGAAGCGGAAACAGTGGATCACTTATTCACGTATGTCCATTTGCTGCTGGAGTTTGGGAAGGAGTTTCCAATTTTTTTCAAATTTTCTGGGTCATGCCAAACTCAGTCCAGGTCCTATTTTCAGCTTGGCATGTTGGAATGCCAATCAAATCAGGAATTAGGAAATGACATTTGGCTTTGCCAGCTGCCTTGTGGACTATCTGGGGAGAGAGGACTGACGGCTGCTTTAGGAATAGAAGCAGCTCTATTCCGGCAGCGATCTCTAAGTCTAGGGTATTTAGTCTCTTGGGAGATTAGGCCCCCATGAAGGGGTTGTTGTCTTTGGTCTGTTTCTTTTCTGTTGTATTCTTTAGCTCTTTTTTAATGAATTGTTTGCCTTTCAAAAAAAAAAAAAAAAAAGAGTTCCCTTTTATTTGATTTTTTATTTGTATTTGCATTGTCATTCATAAACAACGCTTCAACGATGTGTGTTATACTAAATTTGTATTTTGTGTTCGTAAACAGCCCAATACAGGGTGATACAGGGCTGTAGCGGTAGTCAATGATATGATATATTATACACCAATTTCGAACCTTGTCTTAGAATGACAATGAACATTGAGCAAGCCGGCAGCCCAGACTGATTGCTAGATGATACTCACATCAACAGATGCATCGTAATGCACAGGACTGTCTCTAAGAAATTGTAGTGCAGTTACCATTTGAAAAGTTCTAAATTAGACATAGAAAGGTTGAATTTTTCCTTCAAATAAGAAATTTCTTTCTTACAGAAAACCAGATAGAAAACAATCAGAAATATTGAAATCAAGATGAGCTAATTCAAGAATGTAAAGGTACCTCCATAGCGTGTCTATAATTTCTCCTATGCCAATATGCTGCTGAAGCAAAACCAGGACATCATTTGGACTTGGAGTGACATACCCATACCTGTGAAAAACATAGAGTAAAACACTTTAGAGAGAGATTTTCTTCAAAGTATAAGGATCATTTGCTGAGATTTTTGCAATACTGTACATGTGAGGCCCATATACCAGTGATCCAAATTACAGACATTTGATCTGATGGACCACAAAAATTAATAAGAGAATAGTTTTTTTGAGGAATTAACATAGGCGGACATCTGTACATGTGTGGTCCACACTACACTGATCCAGTTTCAAGACACCATTGATCAATGGACATCATGGTGGACAGGAAGATGCCCTAAAAATCTCCCATATTTGACAATAGGCCAAAGATACAAGATTTTTTTTTATATTTCAAATTTGGGATATCTTGGCCAATCAGATCACGGTCTGGATCGCTAAAGGCCCTACTTGTTCAGAATCATGCATCTCAGCAAACTGTACTTCCTCAACTATCCACTATAAATGAATTCCCTGAACATTTTGGAAATTAGCAACAAAAGATGAAACCATAAATAGGTGACTGGCATAGAAGACAAGCCACAAATCAAGTGAATGGGTTCCCCTTTACCAATGACCTGTCACTTCTCCATCGAGATTTGGACCAAATATAATGACATCCTTGCATATTTATGGGCCCTAATATGTGAGCAGGGACTGATAGACACTTGACCTTGCAGGCCACATGCCTCTATCTCTTCTTTGAATTTTGTAATCAAAGCAGGTCCACAAACACCACATCTTCGATCTCTGCTCCCATGAGAACATGAGAGCATACCCAAATGTATGAACCCATTGGTATTTTTAGATATTCCAGGTAGCCATTCAGTGTCTTTCACAAGCACTTTTTCCACAAATCTGTCTACATCAAAATGTGCCAATCCCCCATAACCTTGCACAGGTTTAAAATCAGTGGCATGAATCCAGAAAAATAAAAGGAGAAATGCTTCTTGTAGGCATGCATTTGCAAGCGCCGAACATGGTTGTAGTGGGAGACAATGGCGACATTTGAGCCTTACATCAGGTAGGCCCCATGGCGAATGTGTCCTACCTCTCAAAGTACACACATGGATGTGGAATGGGATGATTGGTCATCATTTTTAACTGTCAATTTTCTTTTTCACACATATGGCAGACCTGACAAGTGGACAGGGCTTACTTTCAGGCCATGGAACATCCATCATGGAGCCTGCCCAATGAACAACCCGATCTCAAACATCAGCGCAACTATGGCAGCACCTATGAGGTGCTTGTGTTTTTCTCCAAAGAATGCGCGTACAGATGTTTTGCTACAAGAACTAGTGGTCCATAGATGCCAATGCTGCACACATGTGCATGATACAAGCCCTTTTCCATTAGTCAATTAGCCCAACAGATAAATGTGCCCTAAGCCCTTTTCCATTAGTCAATTAGCTATGAAGAGCCAATGCATTCCAGAAAAAAATGAAGGGTTAGAAAAGTACGACAAACAGTCCACATTCAACGTCTATGTGTGTTCCACCTGATTAGTGCACTGGCCCGATTTTTGGGCCAGGGCACATTTTCCATGCAGCTAACCTTAATGGCCTGAAATCACATGGGAACCACATAACACATGCAAGTTGCCTGATTTTGAGATTTATAGACGTGTGCCTACAAGTAACATTCCTCTCTGTCTTTAGAACAGAAACAAGAGAAGCAGATCCTTGTGACTTCATTGAAGGATCTCAATATTAAAAAAGCAAACAAATAGTATCTGCACTACAATTGTTCGCCTATGAGGTTTAATACCATGTGACAACAACGCCAAATCATCACTAAAAGAATGACAAATTTGTCAAGTTTTAAGACAACAAAAGTAGTGTTTTTGTCTGGATTCACAGACGTTATAATCATCATCATCAAAGGCTTATTCCAATTAATTGGGATCGACTACAAAGATGTTATAACGTTGTTAAAAAAAAACAAAGGATAGTATCGTTTGGTCTTTTGTTTACTACAAAAACATTTGCCAAGTTCAGAGTTCCTCAAGGACAGTAAGTTACAAGTAACAGATGGTCTAAAGCCTGCCGTACTTGTCAGTAACTATCCATTTATTTTCATTTATTTACGCATTACTTTGGGATAAGATATGCGAATCATATTTGATGACATTTTTGGTAGTTAACTATGATAGGATGAAATCATTAAAGAAGAGTTCATGGAGGCTGGTGAAAGCATTTCCCTCCCACCATCATGCTCACAAGCTTGCCGTACTTGTCATTAACAATGCATTGGTTTTCATGATACAACAATTATTTTGGAATAAGAGATGCTTTCCATATGTTGCGATGTCTTTTTGTATGTGATTGTAATAGAAAAGTCGTACTCAAAGAGGTAAACCACTAACACAAACAGAAAAAGAAAATTACTTTGAATGCCATTAAATGTAGGAAATTACTTCGAATTTACCATGTTTGTGTATAAATAGTAGTCCTGCACATACGAATACAAAATCTGCATGTGTATACAACAACCCATAAGACCACACTTGTGCTATTTAGGAGCCTTCTGTTAATTGTTCCCTTTGTATTCTAAGAAAGTCCAGATTTGTATAGATAGAATGAGAAATTGGGTTCAGATAAGGACACTGTTATACAGCCCTGTAAGGAAAATCCTGATTTTTTTAGTTTAGAATCATTAGTCTGTTCTTTCTTTTCTTTCTTCTTCTTTTACCCTACTTGTTTTTTTTTTTTTTTTTTCTTTTTTTTTTCTTTTTTTTTTTAATTAATGAATGAATGGCAATGAAGAAGTATGTTCTTTTACTACTCTTTCGTATTTAAGTCTGGATTGATTTTTTTTTTTTTTTTTTTTTGAATGGTGATATTTTATTTAAAAAAAAAAAAAGGCAGAAACAAATAAATCAACAAGCTGAAAACACCAGCAAGATATACAAAAGTAATAGCTATTGCCAGCCCAAAATGCATCACCAATAGCCTATGTGGCTCCTCTTTGGCGACCAGAGCTCCTCTGCAATTCAATACAATCTCATCCTGGTTACAGAACTGGTTATTTGAATTTCACTTGCTCTCTATGATCAGACCAATTTCTTGAATACTGTCTGCACCGTACATTCATTCCCTTTGAAGATTCAATTGTTCCTCTCCAACCAATAACAATAGCATGCATAGTGTACCTTTAAACTGCAAAATTCCATAGCATTTTTCTGATGGCCTTCTATCTCTTACCTGACCAATCAGAACAAAATTCTCCCATGGACCCCGGGAGAACCCACTCAATCCCAAATTTAGTGAAGATGGCTGCCCACGCTTGCCATGCAAACTGTTTTTCTTTCCAAAAGGTGGCAGCCGATCACCTATAATTTTTTGATATGGGTAAAATATATACATCTCTCCAGGAGGAGCCAAATTGCCCCACAGCACCTCAACATATAAAACAGGCTCAGAAGAAAACCAAAACAGCAAAAACAACATACCTGCGTTGTTGCTAGATAGAGCCAGGATACATACTTTCCACAGCAAGCTGGATAACTAAGAAACAGAGGATCCACCATAAAGATCCTCCTCGCCATTGCTAAATCGCCATGCAAAGCTCACGATCATTGTCGGAATGTGGATTAAAGTTTCCAACACCTTCAACTGCTCTCTGCAAACCAAGCCAGTGCTGCATTTAAAATTAGCTCTTAAAGAGCAGAACTCCGAATTCCAATACAAACAGGTCTCAGTTCCCTTCCGCTTCTTCTATGCATGCTATCCCATCACCCTGACAAAATAGGGGTGCAGTTTGAGCATTGATCAGCCAATTAACACAAAATCCAGAGCCATGACAACACCCAGCTGCTCCACCCTTCCACAGCAGATGAATCTCTACCCACATCCGCAGCCCATCAAAAGGATTGCCTGTGGATCATATTGCACTTAATCAGCCATTTGGACTTCAATTAACAATTTGTTTGAAGTAAATTTCCTACGATGCACCACATGTGAGAGATCCACACCTAGACATAAAAGTAGTCGGACCCAGACAGCGAGCCGAGGGCTAGCATGCCAAAACAACAGCCTCTACAAGCCCACTCCCACCTACTACACGTTGGGACATTTCATAAGCTTTAGACACTGCCTGATTTTCCCAAGGAGGCCGTATCCAAGGGAAGGCTGCATACAACCAGCTGCAATTCCTTTATCCTAAGTGCAGCACAGGGAGCCAATGCCTGCTCAATCCAAGGCCATACATCGCATTACAATCCTAGGAAGATCAACCCAATTCCTGAACACATTGCTCCACCCCCATTCTCCGTTTGGATGCCTGTAAGTTTTTTAAGTTGTAAGTAACAGGTAACTTACTTACAGTTGAAAGAAAGTTACAAGTGATCATGTTTGGATGTAACCTGTAACTTACTTACATGTAACCTAGTTTCTGTGTTTGTGTTTGGATTCCTGTAAGTTAGTTGCAGATAATAAGTTGTATATTCACATCAACCAGAGCTTGGAGTAGAGAATTATTTAAAAATAAAATTGACACACAAAAGAGCTTAAATAAAAGTATGCCATTTTATTGAGTCCATTTAGATGAATAGTTGGGCAAATTCTTAGGCTAAATTAATCAATAAGTGGGCTATAAAAGTAGGTGCACATTTCCAAAATGCTTGTAATGTGGAAAAAAAAAAAAAAAAAAAAAACTACACATTATATGTAACGCCCCGGATTTTCGAGACTTATTTTAGAATTTTTAAAAAATTTATTTTGATTTTTTATCGTACGTTTACTTTGTTTCGAAAACAACGAACCATCCGTAGGATATCTGATAGAGGACCCTTTACAAAAGTTGCTTAAAATGATCTTATAAACATTGTAGAAAGACGGGATTTCAAAAATCTCGTTGTTTTTAGATAATTACGAAAAATCCAATCATTAAACTTAAGTTAATGCACCATTTTTAAATACTATGATTTCTGACGATCACTTTTACACAAAACTTCGTATATGAGCTTTTGGACACATTTTAGCCGTACACGTCAAATTTCAACCCTCCGATCATCCTACAAATGCCCTAATTAGAAATCGGTCCATAAGTGGCCCACCCTATCTCGAATCTGCCTTAACTTTGTTTTCAGTGGCTAAAATGATGATGCCGACCTATTGGATGGATCAATTTATCTCGATTTACTTGTAATGGACCCCACTTATGAGGGAAGCCAAAAATTACCATGTACGTGATCGCACGTTATGTAAGAGGAAAAGTTTCCTTTTCAAATACGAGTCTCCTTCTTTCTTCATGCTTCCCTGCAACAGCGGACGGGCGCTGCCGTCCGTGCACCCCACACCGTCCATCAAAGTGGACTCCAATGCCAAATCCACCCCGTCCATCGTGACAGCGCCCCACCCAAACCTAGCCATTCAAAGTTTTATGGTCATCCATCGCTCGTACTACCCGCTCCAAATCACCGTCCAAACCAAGATTTAACAAGATCTTCCGGTCCGCCTTGCATCGAAGGCCCATCTTTCTCCCAAAACTTTATGTGGACCCCATCTAGCCTTTCAACAACTCCTATGTGCAAAACACTCCCGAAATCAGATCCGTTTCTTCCTCCAACTCAAACTCTTCGCTCCTTTCCGCATCCACCTAATGCCAACCGAGTCCAAGAGATTTGAAGGCCCTAGACGCACGTCTCCTGCCTCTTCTTAGAAATGCCAGAGAGAGAGAGAGAGAGAGCTCGTGGAAGGAGAGAAAGAAGATGAGAGTCGTTTGAGAGAGAGAGAGTTCGTGTGGAGAGAGAGAGTGCCATGCGGGAGGGATCTCTTACCCCTATATTGCTGCCGCTGGAGTTTCATAGCAGTCCAATAGAAGAAGAAGAAGAAGAAGAAGAAGAAGAAGAAGAAAGGAGAGAGGAAAAAAAAAGAAGAAGAAAAGAGGGAAAGGAAGAAGAATCGAGTCAAGCCGAGTTGACTCGAATGAGATTCCGAGTTTAGCCAACATTGAATAGGTAAGACCATCCATCCATGATTTTTTTTCCTAGATCTAATCTAAACCCTAACCCTAGGTGTAGATCTAACCCTAGTTTGTTGTGGCAATGAATATCATGCATATCTACACCCCAATCTCATATTTTTCCCATTCAACTATGTAGGTATGAATCCAAGTTTGATTTCGCAACCCTAGCAACGTCTCAACCCATCCACTATCATAAGGTGGGGATTTCCTTTAAGCCCATCCACGATAATATTTTGATTTATGCTTATAAATTAGGATTTTGTTATGTGACTTCCTGAAATCGTGCCTATTGAAATCTTTTCATGTAATTATGAATTATATGATGTTTCTTATTGTGTATATTGAATTTTGATATATGAACTATGCCTAAGTAGTTGAAAAAGGAATTGTTATGATGTACATGCGCATATGGAAACCATGCTCGATTTACGTTGTCACATGCTTATGATGATTGATGTATTTCTTGCTTTGAGATATTGCATATGGATGTTACGTTAATGAAAACTCCTTGGCCCCATACTGATGTAATCGTTGAAGTAAGAGAAGAAGCCATGCGAGGCCTTGTTACGTTGGCATTACCATGTGGAGATTTTGGATGAATATGCCTTATTGAGAAAGTCGGCATTACCGTGTGTCTTATTGAATAAATGTGCCTTGACATTGAGGATTTGGTATTGGCATTACCATGTATGTGTTGTTGATTTCATATGCCAGGATGTTAAGTTTGGCACTACCGTGTGCGTATTGTTGTTTACGTGCCAAGGGATCTTTATTGATTCGTTACCTGTGATGGATCCATGGAAGTATGGAATTGATGAATGTAGGGACTCTTAAATTGATTGGGGTAAGGAGTGATCATTAGTCGTGAACATCATTTAATGGGCTGAATGCTAAATGACTTACTTAAAGGTGAAACTAATCATGCATTCACTGGACCCGGCTTGGTGGGTCAGCCCCTCGGGTGTTAGAGAAAGTGTGCATGGGCCCGTTTCTCTCTCGCTATCTAGTGAAAGTGTGCATGGGCCCGTTTCACTAGTTGGGTTTTGGTGCATGGGAAGAGTGGAGTGATCCCGTCCTAGCTAGAACCTCTGGTGACTAGTGGCTGGTGAGAAGAGTGGAGTGATCCCGTCTCATTTGGTCAAGGTACCTTAGCCAGAGTATCCATGTCATGCATTGCATTAATCAAGATTTTTTATTGAATTATTTTGATTTGATTAAATGAGAATATCTTGCTTGCGTTTACTCTGTGCCATTATTATCATGATTGTTTTAAAGGGATATTCCCCACTATGATAGCGTTTAACGCTATCCAACCACATCTCAGTTAATCCAGGTGAAGATCCATTAAGAGAATCGAACACTACGACGAGGTGCTCGAAGGCTCGTGGATTATATTTATGATCTTTGTAGAGTCTATTTATTTTCATGTAACTTGTAATAAGCCTCTCATTGAGACTAGAAAGTGGAATATTATGTAATTTGGATGGTTTAAGGACATTATCTTGATAATGTAGAGTAGAAAAACTTTAAATAAGAACTTAAATTTCCGTCATTATGCTATGTATGCCATGAATGTATGGAATTACAGGTGAGTGTGTGGAAATGTAACCCTAACACACATGAGTTAACACCCGGAAGCTCGACCCATTGTGTTGTCCACGAGAGTCGAAATTTCGGGGCGTTACATTATATGTGCAGACCTGAATATAGAGTTGGATGTTTTTCATTTTTTGGACTGATGTCCTAAAATAACAATCTGATATAGATGGAGGGCATGGATAAAACATATAAATCATGATGGGGCACACACAAGCAAGTCATTTTTAGGCTATTTTATGGTTTAGCTGTTGACATGTTTTGTGTGCCCCACTATGATGTATGTGTTTCATCTACACCATCCATCCATTATTCCATATCATTTTAAGGCTTGAGCCCAAAAATGAGGTAGATCCAAATCTCAAGTGGACCACATCACTATAAATAGTGTTATTGAACACTCACCATTAAAAAGTTCTCATGGGCCTCCAAAGTTTTGGATCAAACTTATATTTGTTTTTTTCCCTTCATCCAGGTCTTTATGACCTAATCAACAGGTTGGATGTGAAACAAACATTACAGTGGGCCGTGGGAAGTTTTTAATGGTGGACCTACAATCAATATTGTTTTCCTGTGGTGTGGTCCACCTGAGATTTATATCTGCCTCATCTTTGGCATTAAACCCTAAAATGATCTGAAACAATGGATGGATGGCGTGGATTAAACATATACAGGATGGTGGGCCCCACAGAGCACTAACAATGGCCCAATGCGTCACTAGCCAAACTACGTCTGTGTTGCACAAATACCAGAAAGAGGGAAAAAAATTAAAGAAGAAGAAGAAGAAGAAGAAAAAGATAGGGTTTTTAGGGCACGAACTCGCCCGGAGAGGGAGATGGAGACGTAGAGACAGGGAGATGGAGATGCTGAGAGAGGGAGAGAGAGATTGCTGAGAGAGGGATATGGAGAGTGAGAGAGAGGGAGAAGCTGTTTTATAGAGGTAAAGAATGTTGCGCAGCACGCCAACAACGCCGGTGAACCGAGATCCAATCTCCGGTCTCACCCACAAACGATAAACAAGAAGAAAATAATAACTAAAAAAGAATCACACAAACCAATAATCCACAAGACAGAGATTTACGTGGAAAAACCCCAACAAGGGTAAAAAATCACGGGTGCAAACTTCACTATGAAGAAAGAACGAAGTTACAAGCAATGCACTTACCTTCTCCTATGCTCCCATGCACAGAGATGGCCATTTTGCTAATCCTCTCGCCTTTTTCTCACCTTGGACGTATAGAAGCCCTAATCCCCATACCTAATCCCGGTTTACACCCCTTTATATAGTAAACCCCGCAATTAGAACAAAAAATAGGAAACCCGCACTTTGGGTCCGCCGTCGGTCGGGCGCCCGGTCACTTTGACCGTCGGGCGCCCGGCCAATACAAAATACGTCCAGCAGCAAAATACATAAAACTGTCTAATTTCGGGCGCCCGGTCACTATGACCCCCGGGCGCCCGGCTGCCCACAAAACAATCCAGGGGACTAGAGAGCAAATGGCCTGAATTACGGGCGCCCGGTCCACAGACCGTCCGGGCGCCCGACCATGTTCAGTGGAGTTTTGTCTTCACACTCAACAATCTCCCACTTGGAGACAATCACCACATGATCCTTTGTCTTCTACATCCGGAGTGCACCACCTCCCAGTCTTCAAGCCTGAAGACCAACCAAAGCTGAACAGAGCTTCAGCTTCTCCCGTGTGACCGCCTTGGTCAACATATCTGCAGGATTCTCACTTGTATGAATCTTCTCCAAAGCAATCAATCCATCTTCCAGTAACGAACGTATGAAGTGATATCTGATGTCAATATGCTTGGTCCTTGAATGAAAGGCTGAATTCTTAGCCAAGTGTATTGCACTCTGACTATCACTGTACAGCTTACAATCTGCTTGCTTCTTTCCCAACTCTTCCATAATACCTTGCATCCACACCATCTCCTTGCACGCTTCTGTAGCTGCAACATATTCTGCTTCCGTTGTACTGATGGATACTATCTTCTGTAACTGAGAGATCCAACTGACTGCAGCACTACTCAGGGTAAAAACATACCCTGTAGTGCTCCTTCTGCTGTCGATATCTCTTGCCAAATCTGAATCGACGTAGCCTTGTAGCTTGATTTTCGATCCTCCATAACACAGCCCTACATCCACAGTACCTACCAGGTATCTGAGGATCCACTTCACAGCTTCCTAATGTTCCTTCCCGGGATTGTTCATGTACCTGCTAACAACTCCCACTGCTTGAGCAATGTCTGGCCTCGTGCTAACCATAGCATACATGAGGCTCCCTATGGCTGACGCATAAGGGACTTTAGCCATGTAGTCCCGTTCCTCCTGCGTCTTAGCTCCTTGCTCCTTAGAAAGCTTGAAGTGGTTTGCTAATGGAGTGCTAACCGGCTTAGCACCTCCCATGCTGAATCGATCAAGTACCTTGGCTATGTACTCTGCCTGTGACAAAACCAGCTTCTTGTTTTTCCTGTCACGCTTTATCCTCATGCCTAGGATTTGTTTTGCAGCTCCTAAATCCTTCATGGCAAACTCTCTAAACAGTTGTCTTTTGAGATCTGAGATGTCCTTCATGCTTGATCCGGCCACAAGCATATCATCAACATACGGAAGAAGGATGATGTACGACGTATCAAACTTCTTCAAGTAACAACAGTGGTCTGCATGACATCTCCTGTACCCGTTTCCCGACATGAAACTGTCGAACTTCTTGTACCACTGCCTCGAGGCCTGCTTCAGACCATATAGACTCTTCTTTAGCCTACACACCTTGTTCTCCTTTCCTGGTGCCACGTATCCTGTCGGCTGATGCATATATATCTCTTCTTCAAGGTCTCCATGAAGAAAGGCTGTCTTAACATCTAGCTGCTCTAGATGTAAGTCCTCTGTAGCCACTATACTCAAGACCATGCGAATCGTAGACATCTTCACCACAGGTGAAAATATCTCTGTGAAATCGATACCTGCCTTTTGTTGGAACCCTTTCACAACCAGTCTAGCCTTGTACCATTTCGAACCATCGTGCACATCCTTCAGTCTGTAAACCCACTTATTATGAAGAGCTTTCTTACCCTTGGGTAGAGTGACTAGCTCCCACGTACGATTAGACTCAAGAGAGTCCATCTCATCTTCCATGGCTTGCTCCCACTTAACCTGCATATCTGACCGTAACGCCTCTTCAAAACACTCTGGCTCACCATTATCTGTCAGCAGTAGATAATGTAAGGAGGGTGAGTATCGGACCTTGGGTCTCCTCTCCCGAGTAGACCTCCTCACAACCGGTGTCTGCGGCTCTGCCTCATCATGCTCCTGTGCATGCTCATCCTGTGGCACTGTAACACCCGTGTCCGGTAGCTCTTCCAACTCTACGAATTCATTCTCATCGGCCTTGTCCTGCTTTTGCTGCACACTGTCCTTATGCATCACCTTATCATTGAAGACTACGTCCTTGCTTCTGATAATTTTTCGATTCTCTGCATCCCAAAACCGGTAGCCAAAATTATTTTGCCCGTATCCTATAAACGTGCACCTCCTGGACTTCGCATCCAGCTTGTTTCTGTGCTCTGCATCAATGTGAATATAAGAAGTGCAACCAAACACTCTGAGATGTGCAAGGTTCACCTCTTTCCCAGTCCACGTTTCTTCTGGTAGCCCACCATCCAATGGTGCTGAGGGACTTCTATTGATGAGATATACGGCAGTATTCACAGCATCTGCCCAAAAGGTCTTGGGCAACCCTGCATGTAGCCTCATGCTCCTAGCGCGCTCAAGGATGGTCCTGTTAATGCGCTCGGCCACACCGTTTTGCTGCGGTGTCCCTGGAATCGTTTTCTGATGTTTGATTCCATTTGCTACACAATACTCCTCAAACCTCTTATCATAATATTCTCCCCCATTATCTGATCTGAGACACTTCACAGTTTTACCGGTCTCATTTTCTACCATAACCTTCCACTTCTTAAATACATCAAATACATCTGATTTGTGTTTTAAGAAGTAGACCCACAGTTTTCTACTAGCATCATCAATAAAAGAAACAAAGTAACGTGAGCCACCAAGAGATGATACCTGTGCCGGTCCCCACACATCAGTGTGTACAAGCTCCAATAGATGCGTCTTTGGAGCGCATCCTGTCTTCTTGAAGCTAACTTTCTTCTGCTTGCCATACACGCAGTCCTCGCAGAATTCCAGATCGATTGCCTTCAACCCTAGTAACTTCCCCTTTGACAATAGCACTTTCATCCCCTTCTCACTCATATGTCCTAATCTCTGATGCCATAACTGTCCGTTCATTCCAGTTGATGCAACTGCGAGTGAACTATACGATCCGGAAGTCACATACAAAGTGCCTTCCTTCTTGCCTCGAGGTATAACTAAGGCACCTTTTGTGACCTTCCATGCATCGCTCGTGAATGTCGTCACATATCCGGTATCGGCCAACTACCCCACTGAGATCAAATTCCGTCTCAAACTCGGTACTGTGGACCCTCGCCGATTTTCCGCGCTCCCACACGACGTTCTTCTCCCTTCCCCTTTCCTTTCAGAAAAGAAGGAGATGAGGATGCGTGAGTGCGAAATCGCCGTTTGTGCCACTGGCTTGCCTCGTTCTCGAGGACTTTGTTTGGTTGTCGTGTTAAGCTGGATGTGTTTATATAAGACCAGAGTTGCCACTAGCCAGTTACTTCGAATCTACAGTCGGCTAGACCCTGTAGAAACGTTAGAGAAGGGAATCCGAAGATTCCTTCCTCTAAAATGACTCCTGTTGATCTGCGGTCAGAGATTCGAGATAAGGGATCACGGTTACAGGGTGGGAAGAGATTAAGCACCCCACACACTGCCCGTACTGAAGTACGGTCTCTACTTCACAGAATCGATCGGATACTTGAAAGTCTAGTTTAATCCTCATATATTCTCATGGATGACATGATGCATGAATGCGGGTCTGAACAGTAAGAGTTTCTGATGGGCAGGTTCCAACAACGGGCAAGCCCAGAGCGTACGCTCGAACTGACAGGTGCTTTATGCGAGATGATGCATGCTGTGTGCTTGAATATTCAAAGTGCTTATAGTGATATGTACGTGAATGCAGGTCTGAGCAGTAAGAGTTTCTGATGGGCAGGTTCCAACAACGGGCAAGCCCAGAGCATACGCTCGAACTGACAGGTGCTTAATTTAAGACATATGCGGTGTGCTTGAATAATCAAGGTGCTTGTAGTGAAGCAGGGGGGTTGGAAGAAAAGTAAATGTTGCACTTATGCTAGATGCAAATGAGATGATGCTGGAAAAATGATAGCTAGATGGACGGAGGTATCGCAAGGATTGGCTTCGAGTGGCTGGATCAGGACTTGGATGGCTTGGGAGACTTGGACCAGTGGTCAGGCTGGGCTGGACCAGGGCTAGGCTCTCCTCACTCGGGCTCTCCTTGGTGGAAAAATGGGCTAAGGATTGGAGAGGGGCTCGGGACAGACAGGACTTCACTGGACTCGGAGGGATGCTATTATGAGAGAAGGCTAGGGGTATTTATAGCGTTGGAGAGTGGCAGCTCTCGTAATTTTTTCCGGGCGGCCTGCTATGGGCCGCCCGTACGGCCGCTCCTCAGTTTCCAGCGAGTACGGTCGCTCCCTCGGGGCTGCTGTTTGACTCGCTGGTCGACTCAGTGAGTTGACTCAGCGGGTCGACTCGGTGGTTTGACTCGACGGGTTGACTCGGTGTTTTGACTCGACGGGTTGACTCGACGGGTTGACTCAGCGGGTTAACTCAGTGGGTTAACTCAGCGAGTTGACTCAGTGATTTTGACTTTTTTAGGACTTTTTTACTAGCCTTTTTTATGGGGGGTTTTTCAGGGTGGTGTTTAGGACTGGGTTGACTGGGTTCAGGCTTGAACTGGGCTATGGAATGGGGCTTACAAGGGTGAGTTTGGCTGAGTTTGGACTTGGGATTTGGGGATATGGTCCTCCATTCAACCAGCTATCTCTACCAACAGTGTAGCCGAAGGTGGGGTGTCTACAGATGCCCCTCTTTGGCAGAGGTTGCGTGCAACCGAATGCCAAAGCGAGTGGACACCCCACTTTTGACCCGGTCATTCATAGATCATGTTCTGAAATCTTTGCTTGCTTTTGCATCTGTGTCAGTTGATCGTTTGGAAACTGATCACTCGCACATACCGCGGGAGTTTGGAGAAAACGTTGCGATTGTCCCTGCATGCGCTGCAACCTGGGTACCCAATCGCAACCCTTCCATTCCCGATCGGTACTAACATCGGAGAGGTACTGCAGAGCCTCTGCGTCGACAGTCTTACGAGGATGCTGACCCTAAGACTGATTGTGTGATGTTTGATGTTTTCCCAGATCACTCCAGGAGTACTTGTTTCGCTTGACTGTCAAACTGGTTAGACGCCCTGCGTCAGATAGTCTTACGGGATTCTACTACACCGACTTGGACTCAGTCAAGGTACTTCAGGCATCCACGCCTAGGTATGTGCGGGTGGGCTTTTTCCACCTGATCTGCTGGTTTCGATGCTTGGTTTACGATTCATTCTTTCCTTGATTGTGGTCTGGAATCTTTGTTGTCCTTTGTATCTGAGTCAGTTGATTGTCTGAAAATTGATAACTCGCACATACCGCGGGAGTTTGGAGAAAATGTTGCGATTGTCCCTGCAGTTTGCTGCAACCTGGGTACCCAATCGCAACCCTTCCATTCCCGATCGGTACTAACATCGGAAAGGTACAGCAGAGCCTCTGCGTCCGTAGTCTTACGAGGTTGCTAACCCTGAGACTGATTGTGTGATGTTTGATGTTTTCCCAGATCACTCCAGGAGTACTTGTTTCGCTTGACTGTCAAACTGGTTAGACGCCCTGCGTCAGATAGCCTTACGGGATTCTACTACGCCGACTTGGACTCAGTCAAGGTACTTCAGGCATCCACGCCTAGGTATGTGCGGGTGAACTCTTTCCACCCAATCTGCTGATTTTGATACTTGGGTTACAATTCATCGTTTCCACCTGTTCAAATGGTTTCTCTGACCGAGCCTTTTGGCTTTCATCTTTTTTATATCTTGGCATGTGGTACGACCGTACTGACACTGGAGTTCAGTTCGACCGTACTTTGAGTGCATTGGATCCGATGGTCTCCGGGGAAACCGCGAGACATCGGATCTTATTTGATTTTTGCGTTGGCTCCTACCCAGAGATATGGAAGATCTCCTGGCGTGTTGGAGGCAGAACGCTCTACTGGGAAAATATTTTTTGGATTTTTGAAAAGGCACCCACTCTGGGGAGTGATACTCCGTGGGGTTTTTATTTGCACATAGAAATATATTTTTTTTTTGTCTTTTTGAAATGGAAATCTGGTTTGCACGTGCCTCCACCAGGGATGCCTGTGGGGCTTTGGCTAACCGATTTTTATTTTGAAAGCAGGTAAACATGATGATTGATGCGATGGATGCTGATGCATGGAGATGCATGATGAATGCATGGCTTGGCTCATTCTCTTTTAGTTTGATGATTTTACTTTTGCTGGTGATGTAGAGAACTTGGAGCTTATTGCTTGCAGGGTTGTGCTCCCTGGGGATTTTCTTTTTAATGCGGATGTTTGGTTGCGGGTTGGTCAAGATCCCAACCCGTGGTCGATCAGGTCCATCGTCCCAAGATGCTGTTTCTTTGCTAATGAGAATGTACGAGGGTATCATTCAACTTCAAGATTTTCTTCTGGGCATACATGTGATTGAGATGGTGTTTGGTTGCCCGTTTTGGTCAAGATTCCAATTTGCGGGCGATTGGATCCTTCATCCCATACTGTGAAGTGAGCGGAGTTCAAGACTCCTGAATTGTAGTGCTGGGGATGCTAATTTTTGTGATTTTTTTTGTAAATATGTGGTCCGAGTCTTCAACTGAGTGGTCAGGATAGAGATCGGTTATTGAAAATACAGGAAATATTTTTTTGTGATTTTCAAAATATTTTTTGATGAAAGCAAGAGAAATATTTTTGTGATTTTTGACAATATTTTGATTGAAAGCAAGGGAAATATTTTTGTGATTTTTGACAATATTTTGATTTGAAAGTAAAGGAAATATTTTTGTGATTTTTGAAAATATTTTGCAATGTTTTTGTATTTTGGTGATTTTTCTGAAATGCAGGGAAAAGTGTGGAATTTTCATCCACTTCCAGCTTTTACTGCTGGTAAGGCACCCGATCCATTTTACGTCAGCGAGCAAGACGAGTCTCACACAGTTAAGTGCCGTAGTTTTACATCTTTGGATGAGGGGATTTTGAGGGTTTTCAGTCAACACACCCACAAAGTTGCCTGTTCCTCATGTGTAATGCACATAGACCACGTATCGTCCGACGGACTCCTTCGGCCACAAGATGAGCCACATCCTCACATTTCCCTTAGTCAATCCAGTTTCGGGTCTTACGTTGCTCACAATTCCGTGAGGGTGAGCTTCACCTCCCAACAGCCTTAATCCCCTTCATGAGTTCTAGGAACAGGGAACATCCGTCAGCTTCAACAGCGACTTCCAAATCAAGGTTGTCTATCACGGTGCGTTCAACACGAACAGGATTGCGGAGTTCTGCCTGCCTCATCCCTTACCTGTTTAGAGGATTCCAGACACCCGTACGATCAAGTGTCAGCCATGTCTAGAACAGGTTAGGAAAGAAAGCCCCCGAGAAGTTAATCGCAGTGTAGTTTTAGGTCTTCGGACCACTGGGGATGAATTTGTGCAGTTGAAATTTTTGGTGAATCATTTTTTTTTTTTTGGAAAAAGTTTCAGATTTTAACTCGGGTAACCGAGGTTGATGCTGGTTTTTATGGAAAACTTGAAATCTTTTTGGTATTTTTGGAAATGTTCTAGGTTATCTGATCTTGGCTCGAATGGCTGGGATCGATGCCGGTTTTTGTTAAAAGCGATAAAGGTCCCCCGAGAAACTAATCCCAGTGTAGTTTAAGGTCTTCGGACCGTAAATATGTACCTGCTGAAAATACATTCTTTTTTGTGATTTTTCGAAAACTATTCCAGGTCATAAAATCTCAATTTTGAACGGTCAGGATTGACACTGGTTTTTATTGGAAATCTATCAGGATTTTGTTCCCGACGTAGTTTGAGGTCTTCGGACCATGAAACTGTACAAAAAGGGGCAGATATATATATATATATATTATTTTTTTTTTTCGAAATGATCCAGATCATCAGATCTTGGCCTGAAAGGCTGGGATCGATGCTGGTTTTTATTAAAAATTCCTCGGGATCTCGATCCCGACGTAGTTTAAGGTCTTCGGACCATAAACTGTACATGTGATGTATATATTTTTTTGGTTTTCTGAAAATGTCCGAGATCGTCAGGTCTTGATTCAATCCAAACTGATGTCGGCTTTTATTGAAAATCCCTCGGGATCCTGATCCCGACGTAGTTTAAGGTCTTCGGACCAAAATCTATACAAGTAAACAGTAATCAAGGGCGGAGATTCTTGGGATTCTTCTTGGAATGGTTTGGATCATCTGGTCATGCCTTTGGATGGTTGAGATCATTGTTTGACCAAGTCAAATTCTTCTTTCTTTTCTTTGAAAATTCCATGGAACTTTTCCACATCATCAACCCAATTTCTCACCTCATTTCTCATGAGATGAGATTTTGGTGAGATTTCTTCCTTTTTTCTCACCATTCTCTTCCATCACTTCATTCTTACATGAAGGTACAAGATTCACTTGCAACCACCCTTCCCAAGGAGGAGTTCTTCCCAAGGAGAGGAGGTGAGAAGTCACCTCACCTAGGTAGGGGCTAGGACGGCCTCCCATGGGCTGCCCCACCGGTCTCTGCCTCTTGGTCTCTTCAGTGGGCTGGGTAAAAGGGTGCCCTCCCCTTTTCTATATAACATGGGGCACCCTTGCCCCCTCCATCGTGCAATCTCTCTCTTCTCTCTCTCATACTCTCTCTTTTTTCAAGTTTTCTCTCTCTTCTTTGGTGGTCCTTTGCTCTTTTCAAGTGGTGGCCCTTAGAGACATTTGGGGACAGCAAGGTGGTCCCTCTTTGGTGAGTGGTAAAGGTATGGACCACTTCCTTTCTCTTTTCTTATCATTTTCCTTCTTCATTTTCTCTTCTCATGACTCTTTTCTTTTTCCATGTAGCTATTCCAAGAGGTGTGAAGGTGGGCCCAAACATTCTTGGCCTTTTTCTGGATCTCAAGTCTTTTTCAAAGGTGGTGCATGGAGAGGGACATTGCAAGCTCTCCACTTCATTTTTTTTCTTTCTTCTTTTCACACTCCCCTCATGTGTATGTAAAGGGTGATTTTGCCATGTCACCAAGTGTTCATGGCAAAATACTCTATCTTTTTCATGGGAGTTGGGCCTTTTTTCATATGTATCAAATGGGCTCAAAGTGAAGTCATGGCCCTTGGTGTATTTGATGGGCCCAATGCTTCATTTTGGGCTTCCTCATGCTTTCTTGTTCTTATCATTTCTTTTGGAGCTTTCTTTTTCTTTTCCATCTTCTTTCCAAGACTTGGGCCCATGGGCATGGTAAGGCCCATCTCAAGTTTTGGGCTCATGGGGCTCACTTTGGGTGACCCCATCTTTCTTCACATATGTATGGACCAAGATGACTAGCCCATTCTTCATTTGGATCTCAAGTGGGCTAGATTTCCTAGTTGGGCCTTTATGGACAAATGGCTCAAATCTTCCACCATCTCTTGATTATGATGTACATCCTTGTACAAAGTGTGGTGGGCTCCTTGGATTTTTTTCATATGGATGGGCTTTTGGGCCTTCATTGAAACTTGGGCACTTCTTTGAACCATGTGTGCCCCACTACACTTTGTTCATGTAGGATTTTTCCTTTCATGCTCTTTTCTTTTGATGGATGGAGGACTTGAGTAACTTGACCATCTACAAGTCCCATGAGTGAGTTGTTCCCACAATCTCACTAAGTTCAAATGGTTTTCCTTGTGGTAGGAATGTGGTTCCCAAGAGTTTCCCTTTAATGCTATCAACCTCAAATGGATGATCCTCAAGTGAGCTATCCATACAACCATAGCTCCTTGATCTTTTCTTTGGGGGCTTGGTGGGTCATCCACCATCATTCTCAAGTATGAGTGATTTCTTCTTCAATTTGTGAGAAAGAATGCACCCATAAGTTGCCCATTTTTGTCCCATGCTTTGGGACATTTTGGATTTTAATCTTCAAGTGGGCTATGTATACCATTCTTATCCATTTTCATGATGGTTGGGTGACTCATCAAGCCATGCTCTTTTGGGCTCAAATGGTCTCCCTCTTGGTGAAAAGTTGGTGCACATAAGTTGCCCAAACTTGTCCTTACATGGGCATTTCCAACTTTGATTCCTCATGTGAGCTATGTGCATCAACTTTCTACCATTAGCTTCTTGATTCATATGTTTGTGGGTAGACCGCCATGTTGTCAAAACTTTCATCAAGATGAGGCACATAAGGTTGCCCATGGTTAACCCATGAATGGGTTCTCATGTTCTTCAAAGTGGGCTATGTGCTCTCTCCAATCCATTGAGATGAGGCATTTGGGTTGCTCTTGGGGGCCCACTTCCTTTCTATTCCCCACTTGTCCATGCACATGTGTTAAAAAGATGGAAACATCTTAAGTGAGAACCATGGCCTTGGCATAAAAGTGGATCAATCCCTAGCCACATATGGACTTTGAAGAGAGATTTCTCATGTGAAGTAGGATTCTCATCCTTTGTTGATCTCATGGCACTTGAGTGCATTTGTTGTCTAAAATGTGTCCTTGGATGATGGACTTTTTTGCCTAAGGCATGCCATGCCACCTTCTTTAGGGTGGGCCTTACTTTTTCCAATGGGCCCAACACATATCCTAAGTGACACATGGATTTGGACTTTAGATTTTACATTTGAATGTGAGTCCAATCCCATGGGTTTCTTGGATGATAATTTGGATTTTAATGGGTAAAGGGATAGGGACTTACCTTGTCGAGCTTGTAGGATTCAATGGCGGATGGTACCAGAGGTCACCGAGTAATTGACGAAGATGATCCCGCCTTCATCGTCTGCCGAGGGGACCACATGTGTTCCTTAGCTATGGAGCATCAACCTCTTCCCGCTATCAAGGGTCGAGGTACCAGGGATCGCTGGGATGACTGGATGAAGGATCCACAGCCCTTGCTTGAACGAGTACTGGATGGTACTCCTTTTGCTGGCCTCCTCACCCTACGTTTCCACAATAATGATGCTAACCGCATGATGCTCGCGGCCCTTTGCGAGCGGTGGCGGGATGAGACCCACACCTTTCAGCTCCCTTGTGAAGAATGGGGGATAACCCCCTTGGACATTTATATGCAAATAGGCTTCCCGTTTCATGGGACAATTGTTCCTCAAGTTAGCTCCCTAGCTCCTCTCACTTCCACCGACTGGCTACGGCTTGTTGGTGATGTCCCACCCGAGGGTGAATTCCAAGGCCATCAAGTGAAGATGCGATGGTTCTACAACAGTTTTACTTCTGTCATCCCTACCACCGAGCGAGAGGCCCTCCACAAAGCACGGGCCATGATTACTAATGCTTTTGGATCCTTTCTTTTCTGCCATGCGAATGAGAGAGTTGACCCCAAATTTCTTCGTTTAGTCGAGGATCTTCATCACCCCTATAACTGGAATGGGGCTATCTTGACCCGTATCTTTCAGGGTCTGGACAAGACCTGTCGGCATAGCCGGTCCTTCACAGGTTTCTGGCCTGTTGTTGAGGTATTTCTTCTTTCCCCTTCCTTGAAGGGCTTTCGCCTTCTTTCCCTCTTTGATCATTAGATGTGCTTTTGTCCAGACTTGCTTTTATGACCATTTTCCCCATCTCGCGCCGAGGATGAGGGCTGATGTTGAGCCCTCTCAGTATCGCCACATGTACTGGCACCAAGAAAACCGTCAGCGGAACTCCCGAGTTCCTGGGGACAATTGGCGTGCTGACATAGACGGGCTGACTGTCGAGGACGTAAGTATCTTGCTTTCCCTACCCCTCGTGCTGTATTGTAACTGATCGTGGTAACCTCATCTGTTGCAGCTCGCTCGGATGCCATATGCCAGTTTCCCTCTCTATTATACCCCTCAGCGTGTGGAGGCATACGATGCTTCATGTCTCCGTATCATGCTTTCCGACGCTGAATCCTTTCAGTGGTACCTGGGGGAGAGGTTGCTTCGGCAAGTCACTGGGGTGGCTCGGGTCCCTTGTTCTGCACCTCCTCCAGCTGCTCGGATGTCGGTTGATGAGAGAGTTGAGGCTCTCATGGGCCAACCCGGATTCCGTTTCACGATCCCGGATCGTGATTATGATGAGTGGTATCTGCTGTTTGGCCAGGGGCCTCTGCTTCCTTCGCTTTATGTTCTAGGTGGCCGTCGCAGGTATGCTGGAGGTTTGGTGACTGCTCCTTTGATGGATCTTTATCGTCGGGAGCGGGACACGAGGAGGGACGATGATGATTATGTTTGCGACTTGTAGCCTGCTCGGGTGCTCTGCTTTGTATGGCCTTGTACTTTTGCTTTTATCTTCTTTTGTATCAAGCTCTTTTTGAATGAATATACAGTCTTTGACTTGTCTCAAATTCTTTGATGATGTCTGGACGCTTTGACTTTTGACTTGTTCCTTCATGATTTGAGACTTCTTAGCTGCATGGAAGATGACTTGAACGGTCCAAATTGCTTGTTTAGGCCTTGTGGGCCCACTTGATGATTAGATCTTGGATTCTGGCACTTCTTTTGATGATCGAACCTTTGATCTTGCTGCTCCATGACTTGAGTAAGCTTTCCAACGGTTTGGATCCTGATGATCTAGTCCTTGAATGGTTCAGATTGATAGATTCGGCCCTGTGGGCCCACTTGAGACCTTAGCTTTACTTTGGGGCACCTCTTTTGATGATTTGTGAGACTAAGAAGGCTTCTCATAGTGTAGATGATGGCTTGAACGTCTCGGATTGCTTGACATGGCTTTGTGGGCCCACTTGATGATTAGATCTTGGATTCTGGCCCTTCTTTTGATGATCAGCCCTTTGATCTTGTTGTTTGGTGGCTCATGTAGGTCCCTCAACGGTTTAGATCATGATGATCTGATCTTGGAACGGCTTGGATTGCTTGTGGCCCCCACTTGATCACCTTTTCTTCTCTTTGGCCTGATCGGCCATGTTTTGGCCGCATTGCTCCGTGATTGGATCGGTGGGACACCTTTTATATGATCTTGATCAATTTCAGTTGAAATCTGGAGTGGACCGGAGCTTTGGGCGGCCCACGGAGCGCCATCTGCTACGTGGACTGTCAGCCTCACCTACCAAGAACCCTGGAGCCAATCCCGCGGAGAGAGGAAATCTGCGTCCGTACGGGCGGCCCAGGGCAGGCCGCCCAAGGCTCGCCTCTTGAGCGGCCTGGGCTGGCTCTGGTTCGGACACTCTCCTCTGTCCACTGTCCCTGTCTCCTCATTCCCTGCACGTCCGGGTTCGATTGCAGCCATGAATATTCCTTTTGTCCCTTCTTTCCTTCTCTTTTTGTCTTTTTCTTTATTGATCCTCTCTTGGGCAGCCATTGATGATGGCTTGGGGGCCATTGTGGGAGAGATTGGTGGGTCCCATGTTGCAGCAATTGATGAAGGCTTTAAAGATGGTGAGGTGCCTTTGATTGATGGTGGGGATGGAGCATTGAATAGGGGTATTGATGATGAATTAGGGGTGGTTGTTGGGAGAGCTTTGAATGGCTCTATTAATGGTGGAATGGCTGTAATTCCAGATTTGGGTAGGCCTTTGATTGTGGGAGAAATGGATGGTATGGATAGGATGATGAGGTGGGACATGGGTGAAGCTATGCATCCCTTGAGTGTGGGCCCCATGGATGATGTGATGGATGGTGATGATGGGACCATGAGGGACATAGATGGGCTGATCTCATGCTTGGATGGGATAGATGGTTCAGATGGTATTTTTGACGGTTTGGATGCTCTTGATGAGGGCCAGGATGTGCGGTATACTTCTTTGGGTGGACTTGATGTGATCATTGATGATGTTCCCCTGATGATGGACGGTGTGAATGCCTCGATGATCCCTTTGATCGGCCAGGATGATGACTGGATTCATGATTTCCTACTGGAGAGGGCCGCAGGTCCGGATCTGGCCGTTGATTCTTCGATCGGGGTAGCCGGGACCCTTTTGGATGGTTCAGATGCATTCTTTGACGGTCAGATTAGCCAGGGTGCCACGATGTGCGGTGTGATCTTTACTGGTAGCCCTTTTGATGGAGAGCATTGTCCTTCTCTTGGTCATCGGTCCTTTGCGCACTCTGTTCATGAGGTGGGCGAGTCTTTCCATGCGGCTGAGATTATGACAGTTTCAGACAGCGATGCGACTATATCAGACATAGCCGTTACTGAGGGCAGGTCAGGGGCTGTCGAGTCTGCAGAGGTTCCAGCTTTTCCTTCTCCTTCGCCCGTTGAACTTCCGATCCTTGATGAGTCATCATTGATTTCTGGGCCTTTTGTGCTGGAGGGGGTACCAGTGAGGACTTGTCAGCTGCTTCCTCGTTCTTCTTGCTCGCCACGACTGCTTGCTTGGCTTGACAGTTTGTCAGCTTATGAGATTCGGGAGTTAGAGTCCTATGGCTTCGGCAGTCTGATCCATATGGCCAGAGTTGATATTGACTGGAGGATGCTCGGAGCTGCCTTGATTGACTGGGTCCCTTCATTGAACTTGTTTGCGTTCAACGATATGGAGATGGGGCCTTCTTTGGAGGAGCTTGCACGCTTGACAGGCTTACCCTTGGATTATACTCAGTACTTCACGCCGAAGACTGCTACACCGCAGAACTGGTTCGGGATCCCCTATCTTGTTCCGCCTGCAGCCGGTGGCCAGGATGCTGTGGTGTTCTCCTTGGACTTGCTGTATGATCTTTTTTCGGGTCTTCAGAGTACGCCCAGCTCTACCTTTGCTCGGAACGCACTGATGTTCTGCTTGATTGCTGAGGTGCTGTTCTCGAGATGGCGCAGATCCCAGACTCCTTTGCTTTTTGAGGTGATGAGCCGAGCTATCCGACGGCAGGGGATCATTTCTCTTATCTTGGCTGAGCTGTTTAATGGGCTGACCGACTGCGCCCTGGGCCGCACTCGTGTCCTTCGCGGCTGCTGTACATTTCTTCAGGTATTTCTCCTACACCTTTTTTTCCTTCTTGCTTTGTTGGGGATTGCTTTGCTTTAGCTGAACTTCTTTTCCTCTCTGTGATCAGGTCTGGCTATGGGAGCGTCTTTCTTTGACTATTCCTGTATCATTTCCTGACACCCATCGCCCAGACCTTATGCGGTACATTATGGAGTTTCTTCTGCATACAGCTAGGATGAGCGAGCCCTTGTATCGCAGGATGTTTGCTGAACTTTATGACTGGAACGTTCGTTAGGAGTCATCTTGGCTTTCACTTTCTCCAGTGCTTTGCGATGCACACCGCTATCCTCTGATTTGCTGGGTTTTGAGCTGTGGACTTTTCCGATGGCGACCGCCCCATATCAGTACTGGGTTGCTGAGCAGTCTTTGTACCGACGTATCCCTTGCTGACACCAGACTGTTGATGAGGATGAGCAGGATATCCTTGGAGATGCTGGCTCTTCATCTGGTTCATATGAACCCTTTGAGGAGCGCCTATTTATCGATCCTGGCTTCCTTTTGGCCACTCATGGCCATCTGCTGTCTGAGATCTCTGCACTTCGGTATCATTGTGAGATGATGTCGAGGAGATTGGCTGCCGATCAGAGGTTGTTTGATGATGAGACAGCGATCCGTACCCTTGAGCGCGATGAGGCGTATTACCTGCGTATGGAGGTGAGCAGGTTGAGAGCGAGGTTACTTCATTATGAGTCGGAGGACTCACCTGATGTGGCCGGGGAGGAGGGTAGAGATTGATTATATTGGCCACCTGCACACTGATTTTTTGCGTATATGATTGATGATGATGCATTTTTTTTTGTATTTTTTTGAAAAAGATGATATGACATGTGTAAAAGAAATATGATACTTTTAATGAAAAAGAAAACTGTTTTGAGAATCTATTGTACCATTAGTTGTCTTGTGAGTGTGTCTGGATTTTGTGTCAGGATATAGGAATCAGAACTGGGGCTCGGCCAATGCTTTGACCGATGTCTCGAGATTTGACTTGCTTGATCCTTTGGTTCCCTAGAGATGTAGGCAATGGAAACTCTTGCTTCCTGAGATTGTCAAAGTTTGTAGAGCTCTTCGCTCCTAACTGCACTTCTTGTTCTTGAACTGTAACTGCTTGAACCGATCTGGACCGTCTGATTTCTTGGTACCTGCACTTTTATTTTTTCTTTATTTTTTTTTCGAGCCATTTTTGCCTGCAGTGCTCTTTCGAGTTTTCACCACAGCCGGCCTTTTCCCATCATTTTTGCCCGTGGCGCCCTTTCGGGTTTTCACCACGTCCCGGGTGTTTGATCTTGCCTGCCCCTTGGCAGCTATGCTGTTTTTACCCTCGGCGCCCTTTCGGATTTTCACCAAGTCCGCTGTATGCCCACTGTTTTTACTCGGAGCGCCCTTTCGGGTTTTCACTCCGCCCTCTTTGTTTAAGCACACATTTTCTTTTTTTTTTCTTTTTTTTTCTTTTTTTTTTTTCTGGATCTCTGGATAACTGCTGCGGCTAGAGGTCGGGAATCCGTCGTTGCCGGCCGATGGCAGTCTTTCAGCCCTTATCCTGCGTTACGATAATAGAGCTGTCGGTCTTTGCTAAAGTCCCTTCTGAGGTGGATGGATGGATGACTGTGTTTCTTCTTGGACTGATTTTTTTTTTCTTTGGGTGCATTGCTTTGGCTTCCCTTTTTCTTTCTCTTTTCTTCTTTTTTTTTCTTTTGTATTCTTTTTCTCTTCTTTTTTTGTCTTTTCCTTTTGAATCCCTTTTTTTTTGTATTTTTCTCTTTTTGAATCCCCTTATTTGAAACACTTGTTGGTGGACGGAAATGATTTCTCAGAGATCTTAGCTTTGACCCCTTGACTTCAGCTCTATTAAAGTAACCTTTAATAAGATCAGAATAACTTACCCGTGAAAGATCTTCACGTTGTCGGCGTTGGTTGGCTCAGGAAGATCCACCCCTCTCATGCTGGTGAGTCTGAGGGCGCCTCCGGAAAGTACTTCTCTAACGATCAGTGGCCCGTCCCACGAGGGTTTGAACTTTCCTCTGGGATCTGGAAGGTGCGATGGTAGAATCTTCTTCATGACCATGTCGCCTACCTTGAAACTTCTTTTTCGGACTCTCTTGTTGTAAGCCCGAGCGATCCTTTTCTGATAGCATTGTGAATGACTTAGTGCACGCATGCGCTTTTCATCTGCTAGCTGCAATTGATCGAATCTGGCCCGTTGCCATTCTCCTTCTTCAATTCCGCTTTCTAGTGATACCCGTAATGATGGTATTTCCACCTCGACTGGTAGGACTGCTTCCATTCCGTAAGTAAACTCGAAAGGAGTAACGCCCGTAGCAGACCGTACAGACGTTCGATAGGCCCAAAGTGCATATGGGAGCATATCTGACCAATCTCGATAGGTCACGACCATCTTCTCAAGTATACTGACGATTGTCTTCTTTGCGGCTTCTACCCCACCGTTCATCTGGGGACGGTAGGGGCTTGATCGATGACGTTGGATCTTGAACTTGCTGAGGAAGTCATCCATCTTCTTATTGACGAACGGGGTTCCATTATCTGTGATGATAGCATTAGGGATTCCATACCGGCATATGATGTTGTTCTTCATGAATTTGATCACCTGAGATGCTGCAATCGTGGTGTAGGAGGCTGCCTCAACCCACTTGGTGAAGTAGTCGACTGCCACAAGTATGTACTCATGACCATTTGATGCTTTGGGACTGATTTTGCCGATGATGTCGAGTCCCCACATGGAGAAGGGCCAGGGGGTAGTCAAGTTGTATAACTCTGATGATGGGGCATGGATTTGATTTGCATGCTCCTGACACTTGAAGCATTTTCTGACGTGCTGGCAACAGTCTGTCTCCATGGTGAGCCAATAGTAGCCGAGTCGTAGAATCTTCTTTGCCATCATGTGCCCATTCATGTGTGGGCCACAGATTCCTTCGTGTATTTCTCTCATGATTTTTGCAGCTTCTGTTTCATCGACTCATCGAAGGAGGATGTGATTATAGGATCGCTTGTAAAGAACTTCGCCACTGATGGTGAACTGGCCGGCCAAACGCTGAATGGTTCGGCGATCTGTTGCTGTTGCTGATTCTGGATACTCCTGGGTTTCGAGATATTGCTTGATGTCGGCATACCAGGGTTTGTCAGGGACAGCTTCGGCTTCTTCTATTTGCAGGCAAAAAGAAGGTTCTTCTTGAATTTCGACTGTGAGCTCCCATTCTGAAGCTCCTTTTGGGATCTCGAGCATTGATGCGAGCGTGGCGAGAGCATCTGCAAACTGGTTCTTAGCTCTGGGCATGTATGAGAAGGTGATTTCCTTGAATTCTTCGATCAGATTGTCAAGATACACATGATATGGTATCAACTTCTCATCCTTGGTCTTCCATTCACCATTGGTCTGATTGATGATAAGCTGTGAGTCTCCAAATACTCGTAGCTTCTTGACGCCCAAGATTATGGCTTCCCTTAAGCCAGCGATGCATGCTTCGTACTCTGCCATGTTGTTGGTGCCTCTAATGCGATGCGCCTCAAGATAGGAATAGGGACATCGTCTGGAGAGTAGAGGATTGCTCCAATACCACTCCCTTTAGAATTCGCTGCGCCGTCGAAGAATAACGTCCATTCATCTTTCTTCTTCTTTTCATCCTCTTCAATGAGCAAGAGATCTTTATCAGGAAAGAATGTCTTGAGCGGCTGATAGTCCAAGAGAGAGTGAGCCGCAAGATGATCGGCGAGGGCCTGTCCCTTGATTGCCTTTTGAGTGACATATGTGATGTCAAACTCAGACAAGAGTAGCTGCCATTTAGCTATCCTTCCAGTGAGTGCCGGCTTCTCGAACAGGTACTTGAGCGGATCCATGTGAGCAAGGAGGAGAATAGGGAATGCAATCATGTATTGACGGAGTCGCTGAGTTGCCCAGACTAGGGCGAGGCAAGTCTTCTAGATCGGGGAATACCTGGTCTCATAGTCGGTGAACCTTCGACTCAAATAGTATATGCTTGTTCTTTCTTCCCGGTCTCGTCGTGCTGGCCGAGGACACAGCCAATGGCTTCTGCTGCTACCGAGATGTATAACAATAGGGGTCCTCCGGGAGTGGGCGGCACTAGGACTGGAGGGTTCATGAGATACTTCTTGATGCGGTCGAAAGCGACTTGGCAATCATCATTCCATTCTTTTGGGACGTTCTTCCGAAGGAGCTTGAATATGGGCTCACAGATAGGTGTGAGCTGTGCGATGAAGCGACTGATGTATTGAATTCTGCCGAGGAAGCCACGAATTTCCTTCTCTGTTCTAGGAGGGGGCATCTCGATGATTGCTCTGGTTTTGGTCTCGTCGACCCTGATGCCATCCTCGCTCACCATAAAGCCGAGGAGTTTGCCTCCCATTGCACCGAAGACACATTTCTGAGGGTTGAGACGGAGCTTGTACTTTTCTAATCTGTTAAATAACTTCTTCAGATCTTCAAAGTGTCCTTCAATTGTGCGAGATTTGACGATCATGTCGTCCACATATACTTCAAGTTCTTTGTTCATCATGTCATAGAATAATGCTGTCATTGCTCGCTGATATGTTGCTCCTGCGTTCTTCAGACCGAACGGCATTACCCTGTAACAGAAGGTTCCCCAGGGAGTGATGAACGATGTCTTCTCACGATCTTCGACGGACATCTTGATCTGATTGTAACCTGAGAACCCATCCATGAATGAGAAGATTTTGTATCCAGCAGTGTTGTCGACCAGAGTGTCGATATGTGGCAAAGGGAAGTCATCTTTTGGACTGGCTTTGTTGAGATCTCGGAAGTCGATGCACATTCGAACCTTGCCATCCTTTTTTGGTACTGGCACGATGTTGGCGAACCATTCAGGGTAGTTGGAGACTACCAAGAATCCCGCGTTGTACTGCTTGATGACTTCATCTCGGACTTTCAGAGCCCATTCTGGCTTCATTCTTTGAAGTTTCTGCTTCACTGGCTTCATATCTGCCTTGGTTGGCAGATGGTGTACACCGAGCTCTTCATCGAGCCCCGGCATGTCTTCATATGAGAACGCGAAGTTGGACAATCTTGGAGCTAGGAACTCTATCATTTTCTGTTTCATCTCAGGTGGCAACGATTTTCCAATGCGTACTTCCCTAGGGATCTCAGGTGTCCCCAAGTTTACTATCTCGAAATCATCGGCTACAACATTGGCTTTAGACTCGAACTTTTTGAGGAGATCCTCAAGTTCGGGAGCAGGATCATCATCTTCCTCATCCCGAGCTTCGTCCAGACCCATGAGCTCGAAGTCTAATTCGATGTTGAAATCATATGATTCGACTTCAAACTCATGCGACTCTTTAGACGAACTTGGCACACTATTGAATGCAGGAAAGGAAATATTTTTTGGTTTTTGAGATTTTTCTGAAATTGAAATGCTAGATATTTTTGGCTTTTGGGAATTTTTAGATTTTCGAAATTCGTGGAACTTTGAACAAGCAGACATTGCAGATCATGATTGAGCCCAACTTGTTCCAAAGTTCCAGTCGCTGCTTAAACAGGCGTTTTTTTTTGGAAGCCAGAGCCCTCAGATGGCTCTTTGGATGATTCAAAAGTGAGGGGAACAGATGATCATTCAGGACCCCACACTTCCTCCCCTGGAGAGGTGGGGGTTGATGATTTGGGCGAAGAATCATGATCTGGCCCAATGACCATGACTTCTTGCTGGTCGGGTTCGAGATCTGAGTCGCACTCAGTCCCTCCCGGGTCACTTACTTCGCATTGCAGTTCGTCTGGTTCCATGGCTAGACACAAGTTTGGAATCTGGACATCAGACCAATCTAGGGCTGGCCATTTCCCTTTCTTGGTCCAATGGATGGGCTGCTTCTGCCCCTGGCTGATGATTGATGATGTTGACTTTGCAGAGATGGGCAAGTCGTGCCCCTTACTAATTGGTGCTGAGATGGGCGAATTGTGCCCCTTGCTGATTGAAGTGGGCAGGTTATGCCCCTGGTTGAGAGAAGTGGGCAGGTTGTGCCCCTGGTTGGGAGCAAGTATCAGGGTAACCTGGTCCTGAAGCAGCTGTATTTGACTTCCTTCTTCGTCTTCATCATTTCCTTCTTCTTCTGGAGGCTTAGATGGTTCGAGAATCTGATCCCATCGAATGAGGGGTCACGTGGCCCAAACTAGGCTCATCGGGAGGCCTTTGTGTAATGCAGTCGGTTGATTCCCTCCTGGATCTTTGCAAGGTTCTCCTGGCTTGACGAATTGGATGGGTGAGCATCGAAATTTCTTCCTTCTTTTGTCCATGAAGGTTTTCTTGTATCCGAGTCCCCATTTGCGTTGGTTATATATCAGCGGTACCTTTCTAGACTTGAAATGATTCTTCATTCGGTATTTGAGACTCAGACGCTCTGCCGGTGAAAAGACACGGTCCACCCTTATCGGTTCTGGATTGGTGATAGTGTTCACAGTCTCGAATTCGAAACTGTGAAACGGGATGTCTTCTTCAGAGTGCTGGATATCGATGACCGGGATGTCTGGTTCAGTGGCAGCAGCATTGGAAGGAATGATGAACTCCTTCTCTGCATGGATAGAGATCACTTGATTTCCACAGATGTATTGCACCCGTTGATGCAGGGTTGATGGCACAGCTCCAACCTTGTGCAGCCAAGGTCGTCCGAGCAACATGTTGAAAGAGGCTGATATATCCAGGATTTGGAATGTGATGGTAGAGATTTCTGGACCTATCTGTACCTCTATGTCGACCTCCCCTTCCACTGACCGGCGGGTGTTGTCGAATGCTCTAACGCATATGGTGCTGGGTCGAAATGAAGAAGGGCTGATTCCCAGACGTTTCGCGGTCTTGAGTGGGCAGACATTTAAGCTTGAGCCATTATCGATAAGGACCAGCGGAACACAGAGGTCTTTGTATCGTAAGGCTATGTTGAGGGATCGCCCATGATCATGTCCTTCTGGTGGCAACTCGTTATCTGTGAAGGTGATGGCGTGCGGAGCCAGGAGTTGTCCAATCATCAATGTTATCATCTCTGGTGCCGTATCAGAGGAGACGTGAGCATCGTTCAAGGTCTTGGCAAACATTTCTCGGTGTATGCGAGATGTACAGAGTAACTCCCATACTGAGATTTGTGCAGGGATTGACTTGAGCTGAGTCGCCACATCGTATGCGGTTTCATTTTTGTTACCGAGGCCTGAGAGAGCTCCTTTGGGATCTCCTCTGTTCTGATTATCTCTTCGGATGCAACGCCCATTGGGATTCATGTTCCCCACTTCCGCACATTCTGGATAGTGCCATGGAACCTCTTTGTAGTTTTCCTCCCTTTTGCCTTCTAGGACCACCGGTTCTTGCAACGGTGCTGGTGTGGGTACCAGATCTTCCTCGTATGGAGATTTTGCCTTGAGAACTACATTGTTGCCTGTGCTGAAGGGGTAGTATCGAGGCTTGTCTTCATAGACCACATAAGGTCGCGGTCCTGGCTTGATTGTTCCTGGGACAAAAGGCTCCCATGGAATGAATACTGGTCCTCTTGATATGGCAGGAGGTTTCTCTGTTCGTCCCAGCTGCCGTAGTGTGATTGACATGCCTCCGGGGTTTGCCCCTTGCAATACGACTGGCTCGACTGGAAGAGCTCCTTCCAATACAACGGGTTCTTGTTGCTGATGAGTATAATCCCTCCATTGTGGATTGGATTGTTCTTGAGTTGCCCCTTGCAAGATGACAGGTTCGTATGTGGGCTCGATGTATGATTATGCTCCTTCCAGGATGACTGGTTCCCAACATGAGGGGCCGTAAGATGCCCCTTGCACAACTGGCACATCATATGGAAATGCTCCTTCGAGTACTACTGGCTCGAGGACTGGAGGAGGAAAGGGACTTGCCCCTTGCATGATCGGAGGAGGACTTGTCGGCCCATAAGTGTAAGCATGAATGGACTGGATGGGGGAGAAGAAGCGATCGAGATGGTCCCCTTCTTCTATACTATTGACTGCAGGGCCACAAGACGAACTGGGGTCCGTTGGATGCTGAGGCAGAGGATTCTGAAGGATGTTGGTGGAAGCTGCTGGAGAAGTTCCAGGGACCGAGATGACGATCTTGCGGTCATCAATCAGCACTACCAAAAAAAATGACTTTTCCCGACGGCCCCGCCTTTTTTTTCCGACTGTCTAAAACCGTCGGCGAATGTCTATCGGCCGTCGGAAAAAACTACCCAAAAAATACCTTCCCCGACGGTCCCGCCCTTCTTTTCCGACGGCTTTTAGCCGTCGGAATCTCCAACGGTCTGAAACCGTCAGAAAACGAAAATATGCTTATTTCATAATTTAATGAAACAAACCCACCCTGTTATCCTTACATTGGGGCCCACCTACATGATTTAATGTATATCCATGCAGCCCATCAATTTTGAAAACTCATTTTAGAGTTTTACCCCAAAGAAGGAGGCAGGTCGAAAGCTCAAGTGGACCACACCATATGGAGCCATATCCAAGTCGTCAATTGTTGATTTTAGTGTTGCTCACTTGGACCTTCAATCTACCTCATTTTTTGGATCATGCCCTAAAATGATATGTAAAAAGGGTTGGACAGCATGGATGAATCACATACAACACCATGGACCCCATGATCCCCTGTTTGGATCGTCTGTTTCTAGCACTCCAATCATCACTCGAATTGGGGTGCGAATTAGCTTGGTGTTACCCATATATGTATGTAATAGATTAGTGGGTGTTACCCCTACCATGGGGCCCACATTGATGTTTTTTTATATTTCCACACCGTCCATCCATTTTCTTTAGACCATTTTAAGATGTGATGGCCAAAATTTATAGAGAGATTAATCTCAAGTGGATCAGTACCACATGAAATGTTAATTCGAGTGCCTCACCATTAAAATTTCCAAAGGCTGGCTCATTATAACGTTTCCTTGATGTTTATTTGTAATCCAACCTATTGATAAATGTTAAGAAGATCTGTATGAAGGAAAATTAGAAAGATAATATTGATCCAAAGCTTTTGTGGCCCACAACAATGTTTTTAATGGTGATTCATCACTCTTTCTAGTGGTATGGTCCACCTGAGATTTGGATCTTCTTATAATTTTGGATCGATTCCTAAAATGAGATGAAAAAATAGATGGATGGAATGGATATACAGAAAAAAAAATTAAGGTAGGCCGCACACAGTAAAGGTAACACCTACTAAGTTGTTATCTTCTAATTCAACTACAACAAATTGTAGGTATTAACGGCATGCGGTAAAAGAACACCATCAATTACCTATTTTTATGGCGTGCACAATCTAGCATTGTTAAAGATCCACTTTATAATGGCATTTACTAATTGAACGCCGTTAAAACACATTGTTGAATATCTTATACGATGATTAATTTGCATATCGTCTTCGACCTTGCCACTATTGTAGCAGGTACTGATCGGTGCTTGTGGGGCCCACCGTGATTTATGAGTTTTATCCATTAAACATGCCTTAAACATTACAGGGCCCTAGGACGTTTTTAATGGACAGTGGACATTCAATCACTATTGTTTTCTTGTGTTATGGTCCACCTGAGATTTAGATATGGCTCATTTATAGGATGAAGTCTTGCTATAATTAATCTCGAGAAATGAATGAACAACATGGATAAATTAAACACAATAATCGTGGGGTCCATAGAGCCCGACCACTAGCACCTGATCACCAATGTCAATAGCCAAACTGTTGGGAACCGAGGGGCCTATTGTGATGTTTGTGAAAATCCACCATGTCCATCCGTTTTGTGAGCCCATTTTAGGACATGCATGAGACAAAAAAATGAGCTGGGATCCAAAAGTCGTGTGGGCTGAAAACATAAGGATTGAATGACCATGGTTTAAATATTTGTGGGATCATAAAAGTTTTTAATCAGGCTAATATAAATTAATATAATTTGTTTTTTCATATGTTCATCCCAGGAGGACTGAGATGTTGCGAACGGTATGGAATATTGTAATGGTAGATCTAAATGTCAACTGGACCAGCACAAGAAGCAATGTAATTGAATGCCCACCGTCGGCGAATCTTGGTAAGCCGTCGCAAAACCAATGTTCTTATGTTTGTTGTTACCCTTACCTTGCGGCCCACCTTGATGATTTGATGTATATCCATGTCGTCCATAAATTTTGAATAATCATTTTAAGCCTTTATATCAAAGAAGGATGCATATCAAAAGATCAGGTGGACCACACCGTAGGAAAGAGTGGATGTAGGTTTTGTAGTGGTGGACATTCGGTCACTACATTTTCCCTTTGGTGTGGTCCATTGGAAATTTTTATGTATCTAATTTTTTGTTTAGGGACCTAAAATAAATTTAAAATTTAATGGACAGAGTGGATAGAACTCATACATCATGGTGGGGCCCATGGAGCACGTGGCAGCGTCAACCCTTACATGGTGTAAAACGCACCTGGATTTAAAAAAAAATTCAATTTTGTTAAGTCGTCCTCTTCCTTTCTCTCACGCCCACTCCCTCCCTGTTTCCCCTTTTTGCTGAGAAAAGAGCGAGAAAGAGGGAGTGCTCTGAAACCCATTCCCTGTTCAGCCCCATTCCCATTCCAAAGCCCAACACCAGCCATCACCTCCGCGCCCATCATCTACCTCACCAATCCACTGCACAGATCCCACACCTGCTCTGCTGCACCACCCAGATCCCACACCCTATTGCGCCACCACTGTCATGCCAATCTTCATTCCCTGCCATCTTCGTCGACTGGAATCACAGCCAAACGCTATCTTTGTTGTCAACACCACGTTCCACGTCAACCATTGTCTCTTGTTTCCATCACCGTGCATCGGACAACAATGTCTGTTGTTGCATTTCATGTTGCTAGCTGCCGCCATAGCCATTGCGATCGCAGCCTCTGGAAACCCTACCAACCTCTATTCTGGATTTTCTATTGTAGCAGAGAGTGGTGGCAGGAAAGGTCTTGCCACGGCTTGGTTCGTTTTCATCTTCTTTCTTTCGATGGTATTTTGCTGGATTTTTTTTGTTGATTTGTGAAACCCTAGTTTGGATTTTCATGATGATTTTTTTATAATCGGGTTAGGGTTTTATTGGATCATATGGAAAGGTGGGCCTCGCTAGGTGTGAAAAATGATCTGGAAAAGTGGATGGACGGCATGGATAAAACCCATACATTATAGTGGGTCCCATGGATCCCTGCCTGGATAGGCTATCGTCAAGGAGGGGCAGGACGCAATCCGCTTCCATTCAATGAAAATGTGTGGTCCACCTAATGAACAGACTTGCCTGGTGTTAGGATCCAGGCACGTTCAGGACCAGTCCTTCCTGATAAATGGGCCGAAGTATGTTGGTCTCCCCTAAATCCGCTCTCGTCGTTGATGCTCCTATGCAATACTTCTGTGTATGTGTTGTTGGTCTATATCTGATTGGATGTTGGGTGTATCTTGTGTGTTACGGCTCTGTTTAGATACCTCAGTAGTGTCTCAAATATTATTTTATATATTTACATTCTGTATGCTATGCTATGAGTGATTTGCATTTATGCTTGCATTTCTATGTCTCTCATAGTCTATGAAGGTACCCAAAATTGCATTATATATAGTTCAGCGGTGTTGCACCTGAAATCAGAGCAATGCCAAAATAAGAATATCTTCAACTGTGATATTAGTTAGTTCTTCTTTCCTAGAAGATGAAGCTGTGGGTGGCTTCTTTACATGCAAATGAACTTCAATGATTCTACACTATACGATTCTAATTAAAATTCGTAAAGTTTGAAGCATCTTAGACACACATGCACACACATATGAGAAGGTCTCAAGTCCAAACGGTTGGACCGCAGGTTATGGTCCACCCACTAACTTGCTAAGTGCATGGGACATCCAACCCAACTTCCTGCAAAAATAAGCTCCATACACGGATTAAGTGGACCACACTTGTATTTTACTACTTATCAATGGCTGGACATTTTTTTATGGTGTGGCTCTCTTGATGATTCAAAAAGGCTGATTTTTGCACTTGGTGATCCTCATTGTGGGGCCAACCTATTAGGAGGATTGGATGTCACAAGCACTTAACAGGTTGGAAGTTATTTGCTGGGTGGACTGTAAACTGTGGTCTCTCCACAAACATATTTTCCATTGTTGTCTATCCCATTGGTTTGGAATTTGGATGTAAATACTTTTTGGCTACCTCTTATTTCTATTCTCACAAGTATTTAATATATTCCAAAATCCTACGCCTGGTTTTTCTTTAGTACTTGCATTATGTATATATATGTCTGTTAATTCCGCATTTTCTTCACTGATATTCTACTCCTTTACTTTCTCTAGTTCTGAAACCACATCTTTCATTTGAGGCTCAATTGGTGGCTGGAAAGTCGCATGCTTTTGGCCCTATTTGCTGCCCTGAGCAACCTGACCCTCTGTCAATTTCTGGCATCGTTAGTGACAAGCAGAAGCATGAAGATGATCTGAAGTATCCTCAAAGGCTTCGTATGCTTAATATATTTCCTGCAAGTAAAGCTGAGGTAGCTTATTAGGTTAATATCTTACCACTTATTTATGGATAAAGGATACTTGTAAAATTTTGTTACCTTTCGTGTAATGTGAATGTTTAATTCGTTATTCATGAACATTTTTTGTTGTGTGTTATTGAAATAAATCAGTTTAGTGTGAAGTGTTTGCATGATGCTGATACTCTATGATGGTATCATACTCCAACGCTCATATTTGTGCCAATGCATCATAACTGTGTAACCACTTGAAGTCTACCAAATTGAACCTTGGTTTCTCCCTAATCAAGGACAGATTATGGTTTCATTTAATTATAACTGACACCATCTGTTTTTGTAACCGTACCATGAGTTAGGAGCAAGAACCTTCCACCCAAATTGCCACTCTTCCAAAAGCACATTTTGTCCCCTATTGCTCCTACTATCAATTGCTGTGTTCACGCTTCCATTGAAAACATCCTTTTAAATATCGAGTTGATTTCAGCCAAATCTTTGAGTCAACCAGACCTCGCTGAAGATCCTTGTTGAGAATAGCAAAAGAAGAAAATGGAAAAGGGAAAAGAAGAAAAAAAATGTAAAAAAGTAAAGAAAATTCTTTTTCTATCCTTTTTCCTTTTATTTGGTATCCTTTATAATAGGGTTGCAACTTGGGTTTGGGTCAACATGAACCCAATTGACCCGATCCAAGCTCAAGTTGGGTTGGGTCAAGTTATCAAGGTCCTCAAGCTGTCAAGGCCCATACACTGTTGTGGTGGACCACGGTGCACAAAAAAAATGGATGAAAGATATTGTTTTAAGGTGTCCTCTTGCCAACATGAGCAGTGAATCTCCCTGACTTTTGGGTAAGATGATCTAAACAATCTGGCCCATCTTATTTTTACACGTGTGCTGGCATGTAGATGGCCCATAACGGACTGTTACAGGGCTGATTCAGGCATAGTATATTTGTGAATTAGTAATTAGTGAATTGATTAGTATATTTGTGAATTTTTGAATTGTTAATTGATTAGTATATTTGTGTTTTCTGAGTTGAATGTGAAACAACGGTCAGCATTTCTGAGTTGAATGCTCAGATTTCTTTTTTTCTGTTTATGTTGCAAAGCATGCATGCATGTCTGTGTGTAATTTCAGTATGTTCATGTTTCTACTGCAAAGGCATGTCTACTGTTGCTGATACATACATACATAAAAACATACGTGCGTGTGTGTGTGGGATATCTGAACATTCATGTTTTAGCTGTGAGGCCTTCTCTATTGGTGCCAATGTAAAAAAGAAAAAGAAAAGAGAAAAAAAAAAAGAGGGAGGGAGCTAGCTATTTCTTGAGAGAGATAATTCTGCACATGTTTTGGAGTCTAGGAAGCTATACATGTTTTGGAGTCTACGTGTGGGTCCCATGACTTACCAAATTGTATAGCTTTCCTAGTTATACAGGATTTGTTACATGTGGGGCTGATTTTGGTGATCCACACAGTTGACTTAATATGCCTTACCATGGATGACAGCCCCATAACAAACCTTCCAAAATGAGAGATCATAACCCTTCAATCTTTAGCTGATTTACCAAATATGTATTATAATTTTATTTTTTTCTTAATCATCAACTTAGGCTACTAACGGAGGGGACACCGCCCAGGATTGGCAGGTTGGGCTGGTTGGAGCAGTTCACTTTAGGATCTATTGATTTCTTTTTTTCTTTTTTCCCTCTTAAATGGAAATAGAATTTTGTAAGCATTATCTATTTTGCTGGTTGTTCTTGTACTACTGAGTTGTTTGAACCTTTTCTATTAGTGGTATTGCTCTTTGAGTCTGGGTACTATTTTGCTACAAGTATAGTTGCTTCTGTATTAGGGAAATCGTTGTTTGGCAGCATGGATTTGGAATCTGAATTGAAAAAAAAAAAAAAAAAAAAAAAAAAAAAAAAAAAAAAAACTGAATCCTGGATTTTTAAATCTTCTTCTTCTTTTTTGAGTTAGTACACAAACCCCAACTGTTGGTACACCCACCCACCCTGTTAGTCACATGGCAATGTTAGTCTGGTGTTGATTGGACTTCTCTTTACAACCTTATTTCTTGCATGTAGCTAACTGGTTGGGTACTTGAATACCAAAAAACTCTGATTGAGCTTGGTGTTGATGAGTCTTTGGCTCAAGTTTGTTCAGAAGAGATGCAAATTTAAGATGCTTATAAGCAAGATTACATAGGCAGACTATTATCACACAGTAGACTAAAATAAGATGCTTATACGGTTTTTTTTTTCCTTCTTTTTTTAATCTTGAAACAAGCAATTCTATTACCTTGTGTACTAACTTAATTCGCTTCAGTCATGACGAGTTTTATTTCCTTGATAGCCATCAATTATCTACTTTCCAGAATCCTTATGGTTATTGTCATGAGACAGAGTCTAGTTGATGATTTCAAGGTAGTAGCTTCGGCGAATGTCGAGTAGTGGAGGTATAGAAGACAATGCTGTTAGTTTTTTGAAGCACTAGATAAGCTTGACCGACTTGGAAATAAAACTACATGCACATTAAAAACTGATATTGATTGCTCAGAATTCTGTTAACAGCAAAGACTCTATAGTGGGCATTTGTCACACCATGTTAAATGGTTGTGACACATCCTCGGGCATGCACCAATGCACATATGTCTATCCATACCATCCAAGATGTGGACCTCTTCACAGATGGACTAGAAACCTATGCATCCAAATTGTGGACCTCCTCACAGATGGAGCAGAATCCTCTTATGGATGCTTTGGAAAGGGTATAAACATTCTTCAGTTTCACAGCATGATTGATTATTCTTTCCTCAAGTTTGTTTTTTATATTTCTTTTTATTGATAATTGGAAAGGGTATAAACATTCTTCAGTTTCACAGCCCTACTTGTGCATTATCAGTTATTACCAGTATTACAAAACTGAATTACAAAGAGAGGCATGCTGTCAGAGGTTTGATGCACGTGTAACAAGAGGTTTGAATTACAAAGAAGGATGTGCAAGTATTGCCTATGATTTCTTGATTTCTCTATACCGATTATAGTTTGCTCATAGAAGGTCATATGATTTATCATGTGTTGGTGAGCAGTGCTTTACCTCTTGTCAGAAGTCTCTCTCTCTTTCTTTTTTATGTTGTCAGATTTCAATGCAGGCAATCAAGACTCTGAACATGATCAAACTTTATGGGAAGCCGATACATGTAAATAAGGTGTGTATGATTTTTATCTTTATCAAACTTCTTGGGAAACCTATACTTATAAATAAGCTGCACATGTAAACCTAGGCAAACTTATACTAATATTGTGGTAAGGATATGCCTGCTTGCTTGGTTTATATTCTGTCATTATCCTTTCCACGTGCATTCGAAAAGCTTAAGTGCATGACAAACTTGTGAGTCGGATCCCCTCCTAGGAATAGGTTGAGTTGGACCATTCCATGTGCATTCAACAAGCTTGAGTGCTTCGAAAAGCTTGGTTTTTATGTATCTTGTCTTTGATCCTGGAATGATCCTGTGACCTCCACAAATTTTCTTCATTAGCTTGTAATCTGTTGAGTGAAGCAGCTCAGAAGCCAATTTGTCAGCCATAGGAGTTATGGACGCTGTTATTTGGGGAACAATCTAGTCTTGCTTAATTACTTATCGGCTTAGCCTCATTGATGTATATGCTTCTCAAGGAAATGCACATCAAATACTGCAGGTACAATTTTCAATTTATGTAGGAGTGTCTAACTCAATGTACTTGGCTCTGCTAGGAGAATCTGCATGCATTAAACTTTAGGTAAGGACTCTCAAATGAAAAGAATATTAGTTGGTTGCAGTTACAGACTATTTCTAGTCATTAGTTTAGGGGCTGTTTGGTTTGTAGTGCACATGTTTTTTTTTCATGGCTGCACCTTTTTTTTTTTTTTTTGTGTGTGAAGGGGTTGTTTGGAGATGAACAGATTCTCGTTTTCGAATTCGTGACCAACAGAAGTTTCGACAAGTTTCTGCATGGTAAGTTCTTTTGTGTTTTCATTGATTTCATCTACGATTCTATATCTAGAGTGCTTGGTGGAACTTCTGTTTGGCCCAACAAATTGTACATGTGGGGCCCACCTTCCGGTTTCCCAGATTGTTTATCATTTTGAATTTATCAAGTAATGAATTATGGTGAATGAATTTATCATTTTGATTTTTATTTTTTTTGTTGTTTTGTAATTACATAAACTATTGAATGTATCACTCTTAAGTGCTGAGCTGGTTGTTTTGGCATGTACGTAGTACAGAAGCTTTGGAGGCACTTGTTTCATCAAGTAGCCTAACAAGTGCGATCGTGAGCATAATTCAGTTGGACCATGCTGGCCAGCCTTGATGCCTCAACCATGTTGTGTGCATGTATATGCGTGTTTCATTACTGATCTGGGGAGGTAGGATGTCTATGTGTGGGGTGTGGTGAAATTGAGATTTTTTGTTATTCCGTGGGCTTGATGCTTGGATATTTATCTGTAATAATGCCAACTATTTTTTGTAGATGTAGTACACTACTAAAATCACATGGATCAATCCTAGTGTAGATGTAGACCAGCTTTCCCTATTGAATGTATGACATTTTATTCCTCTTCAATGGTAGGTAGATATTAAGGATTTTTTCAAGTATTCTAGATTCTACAAATTATAGTAAGTTGTGGTTAGTTTCCATTATTTTTGTGTTCTACAAAAAGCCTCTCAGCCATGTCACTTTCCTAATCTTTGCTCGTGCATTTGCTCAGCTGAATTAAAGTGAATGTATTGTCTCAATGCACATACTGTTTCTTTGTTCCTCATATTCTTGTTTTCTTCATTTCTAATTTTTCTTGAATGACTGAATCTGGCTATCATTTCTTTTTCTTTTTTTCTTAATCCTCTTTCTTAAAGTAATGTATAATGTTATTTCTCTATTTTTTGGAATGTATCTTACCTTTAGTATTTTGTTCTTTCTAGGCAGAATTATTTGCAGAATGAGTGAATCTGCCCGTGTGATGCTATTTGTAGCTGATGACATACCTCTGCAGGTGGTGTTGCTGCTACTTTTCTTTTCCTATTTGGTCACCGGAGTTTGGATCACAAAAATCTGCCTTGTGGACATAATGTTAGGACTCAAAATGGTCCCAAATCTGTCTAGTGTTTGGGGCCAGACCTGTCCATGAATTGGACAACATTTGGGGTCAAAACGATCCCCTTTTCGGGAACCCAAAGCCGTCCGAAAATGGACATGCAGTGTGTGGAACACAAAAATGTGCAATATGTGGGTCTAATTCTGTCCAAATTTTAGACAGTGTGTGGGACTTAATTATGGCCACCGGTTGGGCCATCTTTGACCCTCAAATCAGCCTAGCTAGACCATGTTTTGGGCCCACAAAACTGTCTGAGTTGGGCCACGTTTTGAGCACACCAATCTGCCTGATTTGGACAACGAATTGCACTCAATTTTACTCATTTTGAACAGTGAGATTTGGTCTCAAAACTGTCTATAGTGGTCAGCGTTAGTGGGTCTCAAATCTGGTCAAGTATTGGTATTTTAATATATAGATGTTAGAAGAACCATATGGTATCATTTATGCATGCTAGAAGGTGATTAAATGGCAATGGAAACTGGTTTCCCCTATTGTAACAGCCCGGCATGTCTGAATTTTGTGGAATCCTTTAGAACAAGTGAGAGATTTCCATGCCATTTCCAAAAGCACTTGTGACAGGTTTGTATCATTTCAAAACATCCATACACAAACAGTTGCAGCAGTGCTGGTTATAGTAGTGCTGGTCCTAGTGTTATGGAATGAATGGAGTGTTCAAATTAAGGATTGGTTGTCCCACAGACTGATTCACAGTAGGTTTGTAAATGATGGAGCTATACAACAAACTGGTGGTCATGGCAACAGACATGATTTGGGTCAGCCGGAACATAGCGCATTCACCAATTCGGCCTGGAATTGAGACCCCACTACCAAAAAAATGACTTTTCCCGAATGCACCAAATGCAAATGTATACGTTTACCCTGCATAATTGATCATGTATGTAGGTGAGATCGATGGATGGATTTGCTCTCTCTCTCTCTCTCTCTCTCTCTCTCTCTCTCTCTCTCTCTCTCTCATATGACCATATTGATTGATGTGTTGAAAAGCATTTAATTTGATTTATGGGTTTTGGTTTTTCTAATGCTTAGTATTTCATATGCCGTGCAGTTCCAAATCCATTTCCTCTGTGGTGGACCTAGATAGAAAGCTTGGACGAACTGTAAGTCTTCAAAACCTTGAACTTGGTTAGATATCTTTTATTTTTATAAATTTTGTTAATAGTTAGTTGAATTAGAAGATGTGTGGATGTAGGCAGCTATCTCGTTGCCCAATGGTTTTAGATGGTGAATGAATGTTGCAATTGAGCATGAAAAATAATCAACGAATTATATATATATATATATATATATATATATATATATATATATATATATATATATATATATATATATATATATATATATATATATATTATGGAGGAGGATACCTTGGTTTTTATGGGGACTTGATATTCTTGTAGCCTATGTATGGTGCCCCAGTATTGCTTGTATGTTACTAGTATATAGTAGATATATTACTAGGTAATTATATATATATATATATATATATATATATATATATATATATATATATATATATATATATATATATATATTTATGTTATTGAAGGAGGATGTTGGTTTTAGGGGGACATGATATTCTTGTAGCTTATGTATGGTGCCCCGATATTGCTTGTATGTTAGTAGTATATAGTAAATATTATTAGGTTATTTAGTTTATATATACTTGTATGGTAGAAACAAGCTATTCAAAGGTCAGGCATGTATGGTGCATTGAACCTCTGAGGTTGTCAACTGTAGGCATGTATGGTAATGCTTTCAATCTGTGCAATTCGCTTATTGCAATGTACTCAAAATGTGGGTATGTGGATAAGGCTTTTAGGGTGTTTGATGAGATGGTTGACAGAAATGTAATTACCTGGAGTGCAATGATTTTTGAGTTGGCAATGAATGGCCATGGAAGGGAAGCCATTGAAGCATTTGGAGAAATGCAGAGAGTAGGTATTGTGCCAGACGACCAGACTTTTACAGGTGTTTTATCAGCTTGCAGTCATGGTGGATTGGTGGATGAAGGTTTGAAGTTTTTTGATTTAATGAAGTCTGGATTCGGATTAGTGCCAAACATCCATAACTATGGGTGCATGGTTGATCTTTTGGGTCGTGCAGGTCTGCTGGATCAGGCCTACCATCTTATAAATTCAATGATGGTCAAGCCGGATTCGACAATTTGGAGGACTCTGCTAGGCGCTTGCAGAATTCATGGTCATGTTGCGCTCGGAGAACGCGTTGTTGGGCATTTGATCGAGTTAAAAGCCCAGCAAGCTGGGGATTATGTTTTGTTATTGAATATTTATGCTTCTGCTGGGAATTGGGAGAAGGTGGCAGATGTGAGGAGGTTGATGAAAGAGAAAGGAATCCAAACGATGCCTGGTTGTAGTACAATTGAACTAAGAGGAGAAGTCCATGAGTTTGTTGTGGACGATGATTCACATCCACAGAAGGAGGAGATCTATGAGATGTTGGATGAAATTGGAAAGCAACTGAAGATTGCTGGTTATATTCCAGATATGACAGCTGAGCTGCACAACTTAGATATGGAAGGAAAGGAGAATGCGCTCTCTTATCAATGCGAGAAGTTGGCCATTGCTTTTGGGATGGTTATGACTCCTCCTGGAACGACAATAAGAATTGCTAAGAACCTTCGCATCTGTGTTGATTGCCACAATTTCGCAAAGGATCTATCTGGGGTTTGTAATCGGGAGGTAGTTGTGAGACATCGCAGCCGGTTCCACCATTTCCGAGAAGGATCATGTTCCTGTAATGATTACTGGTAGGCCTCCTTTTATTTCAAATCATGTGCAAAAGTGCTGACTGGGGCATTGACTGATGGAGGTCTTGCCCCAACAAAACCAGAATATTAAGAAATCAAATGAAACTAGTCAGTTCCTACAGCTCGACAAACTCATCTATGTTCATTGGTGGTGAAATGCTGGCAATTGAGACTAAGTGGTCTGATAATTACAAATACCGACTGCAGTAATTCAAATGTTCTTTGAACAGTTTGGACTATGGTGGGAATGAAGTACTACAGTCCACAATGTGGTCTTCAGCAGATCCTCAAACATGGAGATCATCCCTCAACTAATCTCAATCAAGAGGTGGATTTCAATGATCATAACTGATTGCTCAGTCACACCATGTCATGGAAAGATCTTGCCTGCTCCTCAGAGGAATGATGTTGAGTTATTTTATAAGATCAGTCCAGAACTTTTGGAATGGGTGATTGATCTATGTACTTTTATCACTAAATATGGAAGTTCGAAGGGGTCTATCTTTAAAATTCATGGGAAGTACTAAAGTAAGTTTAGCCAACTACGGGAGGTGCACAAATAGGCTATTTTGAGAGCTCTTTCTATTGAACATGAAATCAAGATTATATCACTCCATTTCTTTATCACAAATTGCAGTGGGTTTTTATCATTACATATGATGTACAGTATCTAGGCTGCTCAAGCTGTAATCAGCTCAGAAACAGGTTTTGTATTGATTTTGTCCAGTGGAATATCAGTGAACTCAGATAGGATTGCTCTGAATTCATCTCCATTTAGAGTTTCCTTTTCTAAGAGAACCTCTACTGAATTCATCTCAAAAACATGGCATCACCTTTTGCACACACTCACACCATAGTTGGTACACTGCACTGTGCACATAAACAGATTTACCACCTACATGACTTTATGAATGAGCTGTCCTTGTTTCTTCATGGTGGCCAACAAGGAATGATAGGTTACTTCCTTGAATTTATGTGAATGGTATCATAGTGTGAACTATTGCTGTTTTTTTTTTCCTCTTTCTTACACATCTATTTGTTGGCCACCATGAAAGGGTGAGGATATCCACCATAGCCATCAATTTCGATCAGTGAACCATGGGCTCCAATTGGAAAAACTTAAAAACTCAAACAGAGCTATACAATCTTTTGGGATGAGCAATATTTGGAACAGATTTTTTTTTTTTTTTGGGTTGATTGTGTGATGGTAAAATAGTATGGAGATCACCACCTATGAAACAAAAACATACATGTATAATGAGAGCATATGAAAAAAGGTAGAAGCAATGGAGATCACCAAATGGAGAGGGAGAGAATACCTGTTTTGATTCCCAACCAAATTTCATGGAGCTTGGCGCCTGGGCTATGTTAAGATCGAAAGCACATGGAATGTTAGTACACAGCTTTACTATTTTATTTTTTTTTCTATTTTCCTAAAAGCAGTTAAGAGACGGTGTGTGGAGTGGAAGGTGGCATTTGTTGTTACAGAAAGCGAGATGGTAAAGAAAATGGGGCTCAAGTAAAAGTCCGAAGAAACCTCATTTTCTCACTGTCCATAAAAAAAAAAAGGAAATTGGTACTTTTGTAATTTGGAATGAGGACTCACCTTCAACTTCACGTGGAAAAGGCCTGCTTGCTGCAGACACCCAACTCATGATTTGAAGAATGGTGATGAGAAGAGGCCAGAACACTCTCTTCTTTTGCTCAGCCCACATTCTCATGATGATAGTGATGATGGATGATGAGAGAGAGAGAGAGAGAGAGAGAGAGAGAGAGAGAGATGTGAGGCCTTTGAATCACTTCAAGAGCAGAGAGAGAGAGAGAGAGAGAGATGTGAGGCTTTTGAATCACTTCAAGAGCACATGATTGCCTGGATATATAGCACAACAAAGTTCCAACAAGGCTCCTTTATTTATTGATTTTCTTCGTGGGTCTCTCTGCAATAGATCTTGCTTTCCATACAAGCGATTCTTCTGTTATTTCAAGACTTCAATCCTCCCAAAATCACCTCTCTCTCACCTTGACAACTCACTTGAAAACCATACCATCAATCCGTTCTTCGTGTCCCTTCTCCTCTATCTTTGCTTTAATTACAAGGCACCTTCTAAGAGAGATTTTCAGCAGTCCATGTAACAGAGATAGTATGAGGTGGTCCTTTTTTCTTTTTCTTTTCCCTTCAAGTCTGAGGAAGTAGCGTGCTTTTGGGTACTTCAAAATGTAAAGCTGCTACGTGTGTGAAGATTTAAGAAAAGATCTTAAACACCCAATCACTTAAGACTGCAGAGCCCCTGACTCTTCTAGCAATCTTAGACTGCAGAGCCCCTGATTCTTCCAGTAACGGAAAGGAGCCAACATGCCCCTTTTCAAATGCATCACTACCTACCTCTCTCCCCACTCCACATTCATTTCTCACCCTCAGATTACTCCATGAAAGGGACACTGATTGGACGGTGAGGAGCCCACCACCCACCTCAGTGGTGAAATTTCATTGGTGGGGCCGTACTTTGTGAGAGGTAGGCCCGGGCGAGTACATACGTGTTTTTTTTTCGCATTTGTCCCTTGCTAACTTACGTAACCGTTCTGATAGGAGAATATATGTAGTCCAGTTGTAGAGAGGTCATTGGGCTGTCATCTTCTTTCTAGGAAAGTGTCTAATCCAGCGTTAGAACTATGAGAATATTTCACTTATACAATCCCATCCGAGCCATCCAAACAGTGGGCCCCACCATGAAGATGAACTGTCCAAAAATTCCTGTGCATTCCAAACACATTCCTGTGCATATGATGGTAATTAGCAACTTATATATGTACAAATTGTGTTTATGGTGACATGAACTATAATTTCTGGTCATGCAACAACTTCACATCTTTCAATAACAGGGGTTTTGTCAAAACATGTAGAATGGTTAAATGCGCAAATGATTAGGAGATAGACATTTGGTTCATTTTTTCTTTAATTCTACTATTACAGATGGATCACCTATTGGACAGCTTGGGTGTGTAGTGACTTTGATCTTGATAGAAAATGGGCCGCCTTTTAAATGCATCCCTGATTAGCCAACCTCAATTGTTTCCTCACCTGTATATATTGTATTTGTATATACTGATTGCTGTGATGACTTTGGTTTTCCACCTATGTAACTACAATCCCTACTACAAATTGAGCTAAATTGGGCAGCATGGGACCCATTTCTAAATGTCTACATGACCTATCTCAAATGGTGGGCCTCACTACGATACAGTAGCTACGAATGGACAATCAAAGCCAAATTTGATTGCATATGTGGTGCTTGTTGCTTTCTTTCTTTCTTTTTTTTTCTTTTTTTATGCAACTTATCAATGGCTCTCTTCTTGTACATGTGGCAAATTGCACAAGATCAGAGTCGTCAAGTCAGCCATCTTGGACAATTTTAATAAAATGTGTAACTTTTGGATAGTGTCCCACCCGAAGAACAGTTTGGATCACCGGATTGTTGCAATTTGCATCTTACTATTGTGTTGTAAGTTGTTAACACAGATTTGAGAATGATGTCTTTGAAATTCTCCTTAATATGGTTTTTTTTATTCAGATTAAGATTTGTTAATTATGATAGTTTGTGTCAATTGTGAAGCAATGATGAAATCAAATATTCTCAACAGCAAAAGCATACAATTGTAAAATTCTAGAACTGATAACATTTGCTTGAAGGATTTCATTTGGAATTCTCATGGATGTAATATTAAGATTTGAAATTTTTATGCTTTTTATCAAATGCCTTGCAAGAAAAACATCTAACAACACAGCATTAGTTTTGTTTTTGAGAGAGAGAGAGAGAGGTTGCTCGTCTTTGATATTCTAGTGGATTTTGATGTTTCAAAATATTAATTGCTGTTTTTTTTTTCTTCAACTGATGAGCAGAGAAACATGGCATACATCTGTAAGCCAGAGGCATGCATGTACTCAATCAAATAAGACTGAAGTGATCATTACTCGAGATAATGTGTTATACAAACTAGTTAAAACAAATAAAATTCCCATCACCCTTTGCAAAAGAGAGACGAAGATTTTGCTTTGTAATAATCATGTTCTTACTATGGCATATGAATTGCTTTACACCAAATGCTTGTGTACCATTTCAGTAATTGTAAGATATGGTTTGATTGCAGTTATTTATACTGATTTGATGAGTCATTCTCATTCATGTACACCTCTATAGCATTTACTAGCCTGGCGATTGCAGCTGTATCAACTCTTATTGTAAGTTACTTGATCTTATCTCACTCATTGTCTTTTTACAACACTTTTGAGTTGTCACAAACAAGGCACTCTGCAATCTACAAACAGATGTGTAACATATTTAAAATATTAATTGCTTAAATGCTAATGGTTGGCCATGCTTAAATGCTATATCAACTCTTATATTGCTTTAAGGAACTTTTCTAGGTGCACGTGTGGCCATGCTTAAATGCTAACGGTTTTTTTTTCATATTCAAAAGCAACGCCGACGGTCATAAACCGTCGGAAATTCCGACGGTGTGGAGCCGTCGGAATTTCCGAAGGTTTACGAGCGTCGGAATTTCCGACGGCTAACCACCGTCGAAAATTCCGACGGCTCCACACCGTCGGAATTTCCGACGATCGAGCGACGGCTCATCACCGTCGGAAATTCCGACGGCCGACAGACGACTTATAGCCGTCGGAAATTCAGACGGCCCATAACCGTCGGAAAGCAATTGTGACGCCCCCTTTCCCGACCGCCCATCCGACGGACAAAAGCCGTCGGGAAAGCCATTTGAAAAGTCATTTTTCTGGTAGTGCAAGTCTTGTATGGCATTCTTCAAAGTATAGCATCGATCAGTGGTGTGGCCACGTCCTTGATGATAGGCGCAATACTCATTTTCTCGGTAGTTCGGTGGCAGAGGATGAGGAGGGGGCCTAGGTGTCATCAAAGTGAGTAACTGCTTTTGTACCAGCGTAGTCATGATTTGACTAAGTGGTTGACTGAGTGGAGTGAACTTCCTGGACTCCCTGTAATTCTGCCTGTTCTGGTATGAGTATTGGCCGTTTCCTCTGAACTGCTGCTGTTGTCGAGGTGGTTGTGGCTGAGGATTCGGTTGTGGGTGATACCGCTGAGGCTGATGCTGAACTTGATTCTGCTGATACTGTTGACGTCCCTGTGGGGGAGCACGTTGATTTCCTTGAGCAGTGGTGTTGATGTTGTTTACCTCTGTTGGGCTGGGAGGAGAACCACTGCGGTTTCCATTCCCGTGCCCGATAGGTCTTCCTTCCACTCTGTTCCTCTTGACTGGAGTGGCTTGATGAGGCCATGGGGAAATCGTCCCGGCACGGATTCCTGCTTCGACTTGCTCTCCAGCACGGATTAGCTGCGAGAAGTTCGCATATGGATGCGAGATGAGATACCCGGATATGCCTGGATATGTTGAATGAACAATCATGGAGATTTGTTCTTCATCGTCGATAGGCGTTCGCATTCGAGCTGCCATAGCTCGCCAACGTCCCACATAAGCTGATAGTGTTTCATCACTCCTTTGCCTGAGAGCTGCGAGGTCGGCTCTTCTGGGTGCCATGTTGAGATTGTATGCGAATCTGTCGACGAAAGCCTGGGAAAGCTGTTCCCATGTTCTGATGCGGTGGCAGTCCAATGAAGTGTACCAATCTAGGGCATCGCCCTTCAGAGATTTTTGGAACAAACGAATAAGGGCCCCTTCATTTCCTGCGATTGCACTCAGCTCTCCGCAGAAAGCCTTGAGATGTGCTGTGGGACAACCGCTGCCATCGTATCTCTTGAATTTCGGAACCTCAAAGTTTTGAGGTACTTGAGCATCTGGGAAAGGACACAAGTCTCTGAACTTGGTCGAAGGTAAGTCGATTCCTTGTTGTCGCTGAAGCTGATTTTGTAAGATCTGGAACTGCTCCCGCAACTCGTCCAGTCCTGAATGTTCTGCTCGAGCGACTGGTGCCTCTTGGAGTAAGGTACGTTCTTCTTCGGCATAGTGGTCGATGTCTTCGACCCTATGGGCTTGCTGACAAGCAACCGCGGGTTGCTGAAGTTGATTTGATGACTGAACTGGATTCTGATGAACTTGTGCTTGAAAGGATTGTGACTGAACTGGAGGTTGTACTGAAGGTTGAACTGGAACTTGCTGGAAATTGACTGGATTTTGCTGAATTGACGATTGCTGAAAATTAACTGGATTTTGCTGAATTGAAGATTGCTGGAAATTAACTGGATTTTGCTGAATTGAAGATTGCTGGAAATTAACTGGAATCCCATCGGCGGGGATGTGCTGGAATTGAAAAGTGCTCCTGTTTGCAGGAGGCTGAGATGCTGGGAAGTGACCCCCTTGTTGGGTATTCGCCACTGTCCGCGGATTGATGTGGGCTTGACACTGACCCCATTGTGGGCATTCGCCAGTGCTGTCCCTGTTGCTGGAAATTGAATTGAAATCCCATCGGCGGGGATGTGCTGGAATTGACAAGGTGTCCCATCAGCGGGGACATGCTGAGATCTACTGAGATTGTTGTTTGCAAGATTGACTGGAAGCTGACTGGATGTTCCTGCAACGGAAGTGCTCTGGGATGGCCTTGTCGTCGCAGGAAGATATTGAGAGGGATGCCCCATAGCGAAGGGCTGAGATGGCTGTTGTCGTAGTCTTGGGCAGACTCCGATGGTTGTGCTTGATTTGAACTGGAGGCCGGGAGGACCCGGCATGGTTGCTGAGATTGCTGAACTGGGCCAACTTGATTGTTGGCTGCTGCGGTGGCTTGTGCTTGCATGAATTGCAAGAGCATTTCTTGCATTGCTCTCACTCCTTGTGCCAATTCTTGTATGATTGGCGTATTATCAATGGGTTGTTGCGCTGGAGGTTGCGCTTCGGTCATCTCAAGAGCGGGGAAGAGATGAGTTTCTTCTTCGTGGTCGTACATGGCTTGCTGAGCCCGAGTGCGGATTATGCTGCGGTAGGGAAGTTGTCTCCGCGTACGTTGAGCCCGAGGAGGCGCAATGGTGAGGACTGTACTCTACTCTTTTGGGTTTTGGGATTTTCTATTTTTTTATTTTGGAATTTTCTTTTTTTTTTTTTTGGGTTTGGGTAGAATGCTATGCAGATGAGATTGTATGAGGATTAGTGACTTTCAAGTACGGGAAGGATTCTGTTTTTCAAGTCGGATCACGACTAGTGGGACTAACTTTTCCCCAGCAGAGTCGCCATTCTGTGGACCCTCGCCGATTTTCCGCGCTCCCACACGACGTTCTTCTCCCTTCCCCTTTCCTTTCGGAAAAGAAGGAGATGAGGATGCGTGAGTGCGAAATCGCCGTTTGTGCCACTGGCTTGCCTCGTTCTCGAGGACTTTGTTTGGTTGTCGTGTTAAGCTGGATGTGTTTATATAAGACCAGAGTCGCCACTAGCCAGTTACTTCGAATCTACAGTCGGCTAGACCCTGTAGAAACGTTAGAGAAGGGAATCCGAAGATTCCTTCCTCTAAAATGACTCCTGTTGATCTGCGGTCAGAGATTCGAGATAAGGGATCACGGTTACAGGGTGGGAAGAGATTAAGCACCCCACACACTGCCCGTACCGAAGTACGGTCTCTACTTCACAGAATCGATCGGATACTTGAAAGTCTAGTTTAATCCTCGTATATTCTCATGGATGACATGATGCATGAATGCGGGTCTGAACAGTAAGAGTTTCTGATGGGCAGGTTCCAACAACGGGCAAGCCCAGAGCGTACGCTCGAACTGACAGGTGCTTTATGCGAGATGATGCATGCTGTGTGCTTGAATATTCAAAGTGCTTATAGTGATATGTACGTGAATGCAGGTCTGAGCAGTAAGAGTTTCTGATGGGCAGGTTCCAACAACGGGCAAGCCCAGAGCATACGCTCGAACTGACAGGTGCTTAATTTAAGACATATGCGGTGTGCTTGAATAATCAAGGTGCTTGTAGTGAAGCAGGGGGGTTGGAAGAAAAGTAAATGTTGCACTTATGCTAGATGCAAATGAGATGATGCTGGAAAAATGATAGCTGGATGGACGGAGGTATCGCAAGGATTGGCTTCGAGTGGCTGGATCAGGACTTGAATGGCTTGGGAGACTTGGACCAGTGGTCAGGCTGGGCTGGACCAGGGCTAGGCTCTCCTCACTCGGGCTCTCCTTGGTGGAAAAATGGGCTAAGGATTGGAGAGGGGCTCGGGACAGACAGGACTTCACTGGACTCGGAGGGATGCTGTTATGAGAGAAGGCTAGGGGTATTTATAGCGTTGGAGAGTGGCAGCTCTCGTAATTTTTTCCGGGCGGCCTACTATGGGCCGCCCGTACGGCTGTTCCTCGGTTTCCAGCGAGTACGGTCGCTCCCTCGGGGGTGCTGTTTGACTCGCTGGTCGACTCAGTGAGTTGACTCAGCGGGTCGACTCGGTGGTTTGACTCGAGGGTTGACTCGACGGGTTGACTCGGTGTTTTGACTCGACAGGTTGACTCGACGGGTTGACTCAGCGGGTTAACTCAGTGGGTTAACTCAGCGAGTTGACTCAGTGATTTTGACTTTTTTAGGATTTTTTGACTGGCCTTTTTTATGGGGGGTTTTTCAGGGTGGTGTTTAGGACTGGGTTGACTGGGTTCAGGCTTGAATTGGGCTATGAAATGGGGCTTACAAGGGTGAGTTTGGCTGAGTTTGGACTTGGGATTTGGGGATATGGTCCTCCATTCAACCAGCTATCTCTACCAACAGTGTAGCCGAAGGTGGGGTGTCTACAGGTACATGTCTGACATCCTTCAGCTTCAAGACTGTTCCGTCTTTCTGACTTAAATGAACGTCTCCTTTACCAACAATACTGCATGGCTCATCATCACCCAGGTAGACTCTTCCAAAGTTACCTGAGACATAATCACGAAGAATTTCTTTTGATGAAGTGGCATGAAACGAAGCACCCGAGTCTATAATCCAAGACTCATTACGCGCATCAAGAGACAAGATCAACGCCTCTGTATCACTCTCCTCAGATAGATTCACTGAATCCTTCCCACCTTGAGAGCTTCCTTCTTGTTTCTTAAGAGCCCTACAATCACGCTTCATGTGCCTCTTCTTCCCACAATGCCAACACCCGTCCTTGTCTTTCGGTCCCTTGGACTTATTCCTCGACTTAGAACGCCCGTGTTTATTGCTACCTTTGTTTGAAGATCTTCCTCTTCCTTCAACATTTAGAGCATTTCCTGAATCCCCTGAAGTTCCTGATGCCTTCTTTCTAGATTCTTCGCTTAGAATTAGACCGGCCAGATCATCGAATTTCAACTTTGTAGATCCTGAAGAATTGCTCATGGCAATCACCAAACCATCCCAACTGTCTGGTAAACTGGACAAGATCAATAGAGCCCTGACCTCGTCATCAAAAGTGATGCCAACGGATTCCAATTGGCTCGTGACTGTATTGAACTCGTTTAGATGTTCAGCCACGCCCCCACCATCTGACATCTTCATGTTGAAAAGCCGTTTCATGAGATGAACCTTATTGGATGCCGAGGGTTTCTCATACATCATAGCCAAAGTCTGCATCAATTCTTTTGTGGTCTTTACTTTGGATATGTTGAAGGCGACGCTCTTAGACAAAGAGAGTCGGATCGTTCCTAAAGCCTTCCGATCCATTAAAGCCCATTCATCATCTGTCATCTTCTCTGGTTTCTTCTCTTTTCCTTCTAGAGGAATGTAAAGGTCCTTCTGCTACAGATAATCATCCATCTGCATCTTCCAAAAGGCAAAGTTTGAACCATCGAACTTCTCAATTCTAGTTTTTCCATCTTCCGCCATTGCTCCCAGTTGAACTAAACCAATAGCTCTGATACCAGTTGTTGCGCAGCACGCCAACAACACCGGTGAACCGAGATCTAATCTCCGGTCTCACCCACAAACGATAAACAAGAAGAAAATAATAACTAGAAAAGAATCACACAAACCAACAATCCACAAGACAGAGATTTAAGTGGAAAAACCCCAACAAGGGTAAAAAACCACGGGTGCAAACTTCACTATGAAGAAAGAACGAAGTTACAAGCAATGCACTTACCATCTCCTATGCTCCCATGCACAGAGATGGCCCTTTTGCTAATCCTCTCGCCTTTTTCTCACCTTAGACGTATAGAAGCCCTAATCCCCATACCTAATCCCGGTTTACACCCCTTTATATAGTAAACCCCGCAATTAGAACAAAAAATAGGAAACCCGCACTTTGGGTCCGCGGTCGGTCGGGTGCCCGGCCAATACAAAATACGTCCAGCAGCAAAATACATAAAACTGTCTAATTTCGGGCGCCTGGCTGCCCACAAAACAGTCTAGCGGACTAGAGAGCAAATGGCCTGAATTTCGGGCACCCGGTCCACAGACCGTCCGGGCGCCCGACCATGTTCAGTGGAGTTTTGTCTCCACACTCAACAAAGAAGTCACCTATGCGCTGCTTGGGCGCTTCAATGGCAGCCTTCAATAGCCGCTCATCCTTCAAATAGTCTACAACTGCGAATCTCTCCAGACATTTCAAATTAAAAAAAGCTAGCCGTTGGCTGTAAGAAAGTCACCTATGACTTGAAAAACACCTATTTCCCTTGTTACTTTTCTTGCTTCTTTACCTGATACAAAGTTACAGGTTGTAACTTTGTCACCTGTAAAATTTCTCCCCCAAACACCTGTAAGAAAGTTAAATGTAACTTTGTTACATTTTACAGAAGTTACAGGCATCCAAACAGCCCCAATCCAAGAGAGAGAGAGAGAGAGAGAAAGAGAGAGAGATACCAGCTTCTTCATCTCCCCCTTCCTCGCGGCCATCGCTTCTAACAACAGTCGTGGAAGCCGATCGAACTCCCCTGCCGGAACTTGGGCCGCAGGAACCCGAAGTCGACATTGCCGCCTCCGTCGCGCCGCCAACAGAGAGCAGGCCGTCATTCTGGAAGCTTCCGGAGGCCCACCAGTCCGGATTCACCGGGGATTCCTCGGGACGCGGATTGGCTAGTGACCCCAACACCAGCCAGGGGGCTGGTGTCAAAGCTGTGTTGACCCCACCATGATGTATGTGTTTTATCCACGCTGTTCATTCATTTTTCCACCTCATTTTAGGGCATAGGCCCAAAAATGAGGCAGATCCAAATCTCAGGTGGACCACACCACAGGAAAACAGTTTTGATTGAACATCCACCCTTAAAAAAATTCCCAGTGCCCACCGTGATGTTTATTTGCCATCCAACCTGTTGGTAAGGTCACACAGACCTGGATGAAGTGAAAACACAAATATCAGCTTGATCCAAAACTTCTGTGGCCTCCAAGAAGTTTTCAACGGTGGACGTTCAATTCCCACTGTGTTTCGTGTGGTGTGGTCCACCTGAGATTTGGATCTGCCTCATTTTAGGGCGGAAATGGATGGATAGCGTGGATAAAACACATAAATCATGGTGGGCCACACAGCTTTGACACCAGCCCTCTGGCTGGTGTTGGGGTCACTAGCCAATCCGCGTCCGATTCCCCGGAGATTCACCGGTCCAGATTCACCGAGGCCAAATTCAGGTCGATGGTGTCCATGAAGATTTCGGGTGCGGCTGCGGTGGATCCCCGGATCCACCGAGGTCGGTGGGACCCCTGACTGTGGGGTCCACTTGATGTATGTGACTACATCCACGCCGTCCATCCATATTGAAAGTTCATTTTAGGGCATGATCCAAAAAATGAAGCGGAACCAGATGGACCATAGTACAAGAAACAGGGGTCCAGATGGACCATAGTACAAGAAACAGTGGTAATTGACCGTTAAAAACTTATGGTGGGCCACAAAATCTTTGGATCAAGATGATATTTGTGTGGTCTCTTCATCTAGGTGTTTGTGACCTTATCAACATGTTGGATGGCAAATAAACATTCCGGTAGAATCCATTAAGTTTTTAACAGTGGGGAATCAATCACGATTGTTCCTGTGGTGTGATCCACCTAAGATTTTATTCAGTTTCATTTTTGGGATCATGCCCTAAAATGAGCTGTCAAAATGATTGGACGGTGTGGATTTAAGGTTCATATATCACTGTGAGCCCCGAAGATTTCCTTTTGGTAAGGGTGTGATCTGGAATGGACATGAGTCTGGACGGAGCCCAGCCTAATTTGGGCTAAATATAGAGGCCCGCAGATTAGACCCGGGCCTGAGTTTTTTAGAGCCAATAACTGCAGTGGACTCAGACCCGCATCTTCCCAATGCTCAACAATTCATGCTTTCCTGGAAAGACTTAATTAGATTTTGTAGGCTGATATTTGGTTACCATGCCTGGACCATCAGATCATAGGCTAGGCTGTATGTTGTCCATGACCCATAAATTAATGGGTTAGATCCTGACTCACTTTGGGTCAGCCAAGTTGCAACCTATTTCTAGGTATCTCGTATTGAAAGAGCCCCTCTATGGGTACTCATGATCACACCCATGTGAGATCCAGGACAATCATTAAGTGGGCCACGCAACATGCAGAGTTGCCTACCTGATGACCAGAACGTTCTTATGTATACAGTTAAGCCCACCTGATGAATGGCCCTGAGCCTGCTCATGTGAGTAGCCATTCATCTCATTTTCTCAATCATGAGTACATGTTGGGCACCTAGGATTAATTGGAATTCAAGTCAGATACAGGTTGCAGGTTCGGTTCACTTGAAAGCTCGGATTAGGTACTACCCCCACCAGGAGGTAGCTAGAGATGGACGGGTGCATGGCACCTCGGTAATGATGGAGAGCAGGTGGGGCCTGCACCGATGTGACGGGTCTGTCAGCACTCCACCAATATTGAGGTGTGGACCCCCTGTTCTCCACCAATACCGAGGTGTCACGCACCCGTCCGTTTCCAGCTATGTCCTAGTAGGGGTAGTACCTAATTCGAGCTCTTCACTTGAGGCCGGGTCAGGCTCGTGTTGACCCTCAACTTGATCCAACCGGTCCAAGCACCCCTAGATGGATCGGATGCAACATTGTCCCATGTGGTCATTGCTAGCTATAATCCTTCTGACTAGTTAGAAGTGGAAATGAGACTACAATCTGCATCACCATCACATGGCACATGTGCATTTCAATGAGGGCCATCCAATTTGTGGGCCCTTTTATGATTGAGCATAGATGGAAGCACACGCGAATTGAATGATCCTCACTTTTTTATTGGCTTCATCAAATTATAAGTGGTCTGAGCTTAAATGGCAAAATCTGTAATAACCCAAATTTTTGGTACACAAGTGACCATCTTACTGTTCGCTCGCTCATTTCTCCCACTTGATCATATGCCACACACATGATCAAGTATGTGATCATCCATTCATCCACTCATTTCATCTCTACCTGATCACTACAATCTTATTCGTCAATCCACTTGACCATCCATCCATGTACGATATAACTCATCATGCAGCACATCTTAAACATGTGTTGCATGACGATTTAAATTCAAACATGTGTTGCATGACGATTTAAATTCAAACATGTGTTGCATGACGATTTAAGTTCCTACATGTTAAAGAATTAATGACATGTTTTAAATATTATTAATTAGTAAAATTAGTTTTACGTGAGTATGAGATTTTAGAAAACAAAAAGCACGTGGTTATGATCGGAGGGTTAGTGATCTAGACCGTCTATTATACTTAACAGCTCAAATACTACAAAACATCTAAATTACAAGATCAACCGACCACTCGTTTATTAACTTAGACCAACAACAGGAAACCGTTAGATTCATATAATAAGTTATCTCCAACTTGCATCAAAATCCAACTGTCACTCAAATCCATCCGTCTATTTGATCAATCAATCCACTCACCTATCAACCGTCCATCGTCATCCATGATCGCATGTACATCCATGTATACGTTGCCCCCATATGAGCACCATGCACCGCACTACCATGCACCACAACCTCGCTTTATACAAGCACGTGAGGTTTTGAGTGTGTGTTGGTTACGAGAGAAGATGTGTTAAAAGTGCATTAAAGAGGTGAGTTTTGTTTATTTATTTACTTTTAACATGTGGTGGGACATCCCTATTATAAATAGGGCCCAGGTTATGGGCATGAAGGAGAGAGCGTGAGAATAGAAAAAGAAAAAAAAAGAATACTTATAAAAAAAAGAGTGAAAAAAAGAGAGGAAGAAGCTTCCTAAAGCTTTTGCAAGGTGGATGATTTTATCCCTGCTGAAATTTTCATATTATTAGAATTGTGTATTTTCTGCTTAGATATTTATTTATTATTTATGTTGATTTAATTATTGTTAAAATTCTTGTTTTGAATAAATTAAAATAATAGTAATTGTTTATTAACTAATTAAATTAATCTAAAGTCTAATATAAAATATTTAATATTTTAATTTTTTTTATCAAACATAATCTAGAAAGATTCACTTTCTATGATTTTATTTATGAAATTAAAGTAAAAATTAATTTAAAAAAATTTACATTTAATTGAATTGAAAATTTTTTTATTCATCTTTTATTTAATTCTTAAAATTTTTTAGAGTTATTACATGTTTATTTTATAAAATTCGTACTTCATGGACTATTTTGTAATTTTTTACGTTTTCAGGGACTTCTATGTAATTTTCAAAAATTACAGGCATTATTTTGTACTTGTTTCAAAAATCCTGGACTATAATGTAAAACTTGTAATTCTAGCGTTATTTTATTTATTTATTCATTTCTAATCCCTAATTATTATAAAATTATATTTTCCTATTCTGTTTTAAAATTTAGGAAATTAAATAATAATAATAATAGTAATAAATTATATAAATTAATTATATATCTCGTTAACTTTAATAATATTTGTTAATTATGCAACATTGTATGAAAATTCGATTTATTATTTTATTGTTAATTTTGAATCATTCATGATATGACATGCATCTCTATTAGTTATTGAATGGTTAAAAAAAAAAAAAGATCGAAAGGTTTAAGCAAGTAGGGCGATTGTGTCCCTTGGGTGAGAGACCCTAAAGCCAATAAGTAGGGCGATTGTGTCCCTTGGGTGGAAGACCTTAAAACAAGCAAGTAGGGCGATCGTGACCCTTGGGTGAAAGACCCTAGAACCCATTGGATCCTTTGGAGTCTCCTTTGTGTACGGTGTATGAGTACAATTGTGTGCGCGGACATACGTCATAAGTACAACTGGAGCAGTAGTCTGACCAGCTAACGTACGAATGGGTCCCTCACCTCGAGGTACGAGTGCGTGGGCGTTAATGCAACGTAACCATCCACTTGGGTACGGTGTTGTAAGAGATGATTTATGTTTAATTGATTGTTTATAAAAAATTCATGAAAGGTATGACATGCATGGCATATTTTCAATTTCAGTACTGCATATTCCTTTGTTCTTTGTATTATAATTCAATTATCTATTTTATTTATCAATTCTTATATAATCTGCATATTTCAAAATTTGGATAAGAAATGATCGCACTGGGCTATTATGCTCATACAATTACAATCATCCACAGGTGCAGAGCTGGAATATTACGAGCAAGCGGGCCTCTGCTACTAATTTTCCCTTTCCAGCAATTTAAGTTTAATTCGAATTTGAATTTAGATATAGTTTAGTTTGTGTTTCAAATCCCAATGTAATAAAACTATTAAGAGAGTAAAGCGAGCGAATATTACATTCAGGAAAATTATTTTGGTAGTATTTTCATTTTAGATTGCTCTGAATATCTAGTGAATCTTGATGAAATTATGTTGATTGCAATTATTATCGATCTATTAAAACTCACGAGATCGGGATTCGGGTCCTGAATAACCCTATTCGGGTACTCGGATTTTGGGGCGCGACAAAATCAGATGGTTGAGTCTGTGAAAGGTTCTGTCGGACAGGTCCCTGTACGTGGGGCTCCATGGGTTGCATGTGAGTGTGGCCCACATAATGAGTAGGTGGGACTGATTTAAACACTACTCCCTTTCCTATACAACGCCACTGAAGCTTTCTTTCACTGCGTAGTTAGCCCAAGCCAAGGTTTTAAAACTATGCCGACTCATCTGGTCTGGAGTTGAGTTGCGTCTCACCCAAGTTGGGGGTTGATCCTTTGGGCTAGATCGAGTCAGGCAAATTTAATAGGGTGACTTGACACACTGAACCAAATTGGGGTTGATTGAGACCCAAATGCTGCAGGGATGAGACTCAAAGGTGCTGACTATCTGTGCCAGTTTGGATCTGAACTTTGTTACAATCCCCGTAGTTTTAAGGACCTAGCTTGACACATTTCACTGGTCTCAAGGCCTTTAAGGATTGCTTAAGTATCAAATATTGGATATCAGGCCTAAGTATCTAATGGGGCTACATCGGTAGGCGTAGCTAGGAAAAATCAATACTTTGAGTTCAAATAATTCAGTTTTTCCAAATCAATAAAATTTCACTCTTTTTTTTTATTTTATGAAAGGGAGAAAAGGAGCGAGATAGAGAGCTTAAACTCTCACGACTTGTCAAATAATTCAAAATTCAAGCCTAAAATTATCTTGGGCTGATACATTGCCAGGCCTGGTACTCAATCAGTACACCAAAAAATTTAGAGCCATGTAGGTATCTAACTAATATGGCCCAATGCTAGTTTGGTACTTAACCAATATATGCCAAAAGACTTATGGCTAAACAAGGGTGCCACTAGCCTGGATCAAGGGTAGCCTCAGTCATATCCGTTGTGTCACACCCAAAAGGCTAACCTATTAGGTGGAGTGAACCTAGGATATATGAAGCTTCTTTCATCGTCCAACCTAGCTGATGTGGGACAAACCCAACACCATCCCATATAAGAATTCAGTTAGAAACTTGGACCCATACCTCACCGGTTAAAATTTTGGTCAAGTTTGTATTGGGTCTAAGTAAAAAATAGCTAACCTGTCTTTCTTTTTTCTTCGTTAACGGAAAGGTGGGAGCACATCACCTGTGACTTTGTTGAATGCGGAAAAAGAAGTACAATTATTCGGGTGGCTCCAAAACATTACAGGCCTAACCTATCATATAATTCCACAAATCAACACAAAAACAACATAAAATGTGGCAAGCTAAAACATCTTGTAAACCGAGACACACCGAGAAATGTGTCAAGTACCTTGCAACAAAATAGCAGCTAAAACATCCTCTAAACAGAGCCACACCGAACTGACATAACTACGAACAGGGTAGCCGAAAAACCAAACAAATAGAAGCTGCCAACTCAGACCCAGAACAAAACTTCCACCACCACAGCCTACATAGCTTCCAAGAAATTCCGAGAAGACTATAAAATACCCCATCAGCCCAACAACAGCTAGCCCCACAAAACAGAGCACCCTCCATCAAAACGAACTGCCCTTTAAGCCACCAAAAGCCTATGACCCACAACAAACGCCACCGCAGCATCCCCATTGTGATGGTAAAGAATAAATGGCCAATTGTCCATGGGTAAAATCCAATGGTAGGATAGGCAAGTTGCTGTGACCTTTGGACGGCTCTAGAGGAACGTATTTTTAATTTTTATATGTTAAAAAGATTATATTTCAAAAAGTAAATATGATCTTTAGTATAATCTCTATTAGCAATGGGATCTATGATTTGCATGATCCTTTTTGTCATGAGTAGTGGACAGGTAATCACATTTTAGGAAAAAGTAAGTGAACATTGTTGCAGTCTAGACGAAAAGGAAAAATCTCACATGCTTAATTAGGTAAAAATGGGTGTACTCAGATGGTTAGGCAGTAAAATTAGTGTGAAAATTGGTATTTTCTCCATTGGCAGGGTGTACTATTTGCGATGTACTTTTTGTCATGATTCAGGTGTAGATAACCAAGTTTTAAAAAAAGGAGGTGACCCATTGCACTGTAGCTCAAGTCAAAACACTACAAGAAAACAGGCCTTTAGCCACACTTTTTTTAGCCTCAATTAAAAAAAACAGAGTCTAAATGTGCTTTTTAGCCTCAGTTGCTAAGGAATTAAGGTTAAACATTCATTTTTTGCCTTGGTTGTAATGGAATGGAGGCTAAAAGTCCGCTATTTCACTTCAGTTGGTGAAAAACTAAGGTTAAAGGTGTACCATTTTGCCTTGGTAAGAAAATGAGGCTAAAAGTCTAACATTTTTCCTCTGTTGGTAAAAAACTGAGGCTAAATGTCTACCATTTTGCCTTGGTTTTTTTAAATCTGAGGCTAAAAGGCTACCATTTTGCCTTAGTTGTGAGATAATGAGGCTAAAAGTCAAACATTTGCCTCAGTTGGTAAAAAACTGAGGCTAAAAGTCTACCATTTTGCTTCGATTGGTTAGAAACTGAGGCTAGAAGGCTACCATTTTGCCTTAGTTGTGAGAAAATAAGGCTAAAAGTCTACCATTTTGCCTCGGTTGGTCAGAAACTGAGACTAAAAGTCTAACATTTTGCCTCAGTTGTAAGGAAATGAGGCTAAAAGTCTAACATTTTGCGTTGGTAAAAAAACTGAGGCTAAAAGTTTACCATTTTGCGTTAGTTGTGAAAAAATAAGGCTAAAAGTCTAACATTTTGCCTCAGTTGTGAGAAAATGAGGCTAAAAGTCTAGCATTTTGCCTTCATTGGTAAAAAATTGAGGTTAAAAGTCTACCATTTTGCCTCGATTGGTCAGAAACTGAGGCTAAAAGTCTAATATTTTGCCTCAATTGTGAGAAAATGAGGCTAAAAGTCTAACATTTTGCCTCCGTTGGCAACAAACTGAGGTTAAAAGTCTAACATTTTGCCTCGGTTGGTCAGAAACTAAGGCTAAAAGGCTACCATTTTGCCTCATTTGTGAGAATATGAGGCTAAAAGTCTAACATTTTGCCTCAATTATGAGAAAATGAGGCTAAAAGTCTAACATTTTGCCTTAATTATGAGAAAATGAGGCTAATAGTCTAACATTTTGCCGTAGTTGGTAAAAAGTTGAGGCTAAAAGTCTATCATTTTACCTTAGTTGGTCAGAAACTAAGGCTAAAAGGTTACCATTTTGCCTCAGTTATGAGAAAATGAAGCTAAAAGTAGGTGCGTGTTCTTCTTGCCCTTAACAGGCAATATTCGACGGCCTTAGGCTGTCGTTTATTAGCGTGTTTTTATTTGACGATCTAAGTTGTCGTTTATTATCCTTTTTAATTCGTCCATCCAAATTTTGTCGGCAGAAAATGCCCTATTTTCACATAGTGTGACACGTGTCAAAGTGGCACATCCAACTGGGCATCTACTCTCAACTGTTGTCTGTGGTGTGTCCCACCTAAGTAATGGATTGGCCTGATTTTTAGGCCCATGCTCACCATGAATAGGTGATAGTATGGACCTCTGACGCACATCATGGTGGGTCCACTAAGCTCAACCTCATGGGAAACGCTCCCATGAGTTTGACCTCATATTGCCTTTTTTGGTGTGAGGTAGACGTCCACTTCATGGGAGCTTCCCATCAGGCCAAGCTCTATATGGCCCACTGAAATATGGTAGACAGCCACAATGTGCATTTGCCAGGTCCCTTTTACGTCATGGGATGTGCCAAAAATCAGCTGTATGTCGAACTCAGTGGGTCACACCATCTGAAACTTTGGTGTGACCCCTCATCCAAGTGGGGCACGCACAATGGATGGGTTGGATGTCATAAAAATGTTGCTTATTTTAGCAATGATATGAGGTTTCTGTAGCCGCATGCATGTAACAGGCCCATGTTTACACTCTGACACGTGTCAAACTTGCACATGCATGTGATATCTAATCCATCCATCAGGTAGGCTTAACTATGTAAATGTTCTCATTTGCCCCTCATGCAGTGCCCCGAACCTAACTTGAAAACTCGATCGGTCCAAAGATCTAATGGGTACTTGGTGATACCTGAACTCGATTAGATCCAGGTATAACTGGGTCCTCAGCTGTGGGTTCTCTGCTCCCCGAACCATGCAACGGCTAGGCTCCGATGACAGTTTACCATAATTTTAGAAATGGTAGTGACTCGTTAATCATACACAGTACATGGATTACAGAAAACCTCACTGTCCAACTTTTTTTACCCAATTTCAGATGAAGCATGGCCAATGTAAATTGAGAAAATGACACTAGCCATCTGATTCTGCCTTTGAAAATTTGGACCGTTCACTACTTTATATTTAAAACTTGCATTTGATACTAATTAATGACTAGGATTGTTTGATAAGTATGATATGTTCTATTTACAGTGCCCCCACAAATGTGTGCCACATGTCAGACATTTCTATTTTCAAAAAAATAAATGATGATAGGCTGTCACTAGCGTCTATTTTCTTTCTACTTTTTGACTTAGGGACATGTTAATTACAAGCTTTGGATTCTCATACGAGCCGTTAAAACATTGCTTTTTAATATTTGTATTCACACCCCCTCATTCGTATTCACATACAATCATCCATCCAACAAAAATTGCAGCAGTGGGCCTTACAAAGCTTTTGGTTGCAGCCTACTTACATGCAGAGATGGTCTAATAATCCAAACTGTACAAATTCTTATGACTACAATAAATGACCTATACTCCTGTAATCATGCCTTGTTTATGATCCTAACATTTGATTTTTAATGTTGAATGCTAGCCATTGAAAATTCTATATTAACGCTTCAAAGTTCATCTATAGAAAGTGATGGTTGGAATTATATTTCTTTCTGTGTAATTTATTATGGTGTGGGCTCCAGTGGACAGTTCTAAATACCAAGTGACAGGAAAAGCGAAAGCATTTTTTTTTCTTAACCGGTTTGGCAATTGAGACTTGAGCCTAAGCTGCAACTGAGGCAAGAAGATATGTAAAACGGTTGATCCAGGACTCAAAGATCGATGATCGATCCCAATGGTGGGTCTGGTTTGATCAATGGTGGGGTCCATTGCAGATGATGGGCTAAAACGTGTGACACGTGACATAGTACATGTCCAGAAACTCTAGAACGTGTGACACATGACAACGTGCTCTCTCCATGTAATTCGCCTTCTGACCCGGTAAGACTGACGAGATGAATCATGGACGTGGATTGGGTCCTACCCCGGCAAGGACGGACTCCGTCTAGGCAGGGACTTTGTGGGGCCACTGTGATGTATGTGTTTTATCCATGCTGTCCATGCATTTTAGCATATTATTTTAAGGCTTAAGCCCAAAGAGATCGAAGGCTCAAGTGGGCCACACTGCAGAAAGCAGTGGTGAAAACGACACTACCGATGAAACCTTCTTAGAGCTTATACAGTGACGTTTATTTTCCATCCAACCTGTTTATGAGGTTACATAGATCACCTAGGCAAACACAAATATCATCTTCATCGTAAACTTCTGTGGCTCCGGAGAAGTTTTCAATAGGCCTTCAATCCACAACGTTTCCTGCGGTGGGTCCACTTGAGCCTTCCATCTACCTCCTTTTTGGCCCATGCTTTAAAAATGATCGGCTAAAATAGATGGACGGCATGGATAAAACAAAATAAAATACATCACAAAATAAAATACACTCCCGTCCTGGCAGGGATCGGACGCAATACGCGTCCATGAATCATGGCGCAGATGCCTGTGAAGAGCACGGATTAGCTGTTACGGTGGTAACAGCTTAGTGGGTGTTACCCTAACCGTGTTAGGCCCACCTTGATGTACTTTCTGTATATCCAATCCGTCCATATATTTTTTTAATATCATTTTTTATGAAGAGATTCCCATCTTTAAGAACATCCAATTCTCAGGTGTACCATACAACTAGAAACAGTGATTATTGGCCATTAAAAACATTTCGAGGGCCATAAAAGTTTTATATCAATCTGATATTTATATTTTCCCTTCATCCAGATCTTATCAAGAGGTTAGATTGCAAATAAATATTACGAAAACCATACGACGGGCTTTTTGGAATTTTTAATGGTGAGTCATTCAATCACCATTGTTTCCTGCAGTGTGGTCCACCTGATATTTGTATCTATATTTGTATCTACATAATGTTTGGGAACCCGTCCTATTAGAAGGGGCTGTAGAAACTGATGGACGGTGTGGATATACAAAAATTCATCAAGGTGGGCCGTACGGTAAGAGTAACACCCACTAAGGTGTGGAGTTCTCTATGTGGGCCGTGCTTGTTTAACGTGTAGAAGCTTTCGGTGATAGGATGTGAGTGTGGCCCACATAACAAGTAGGTGGGATTGATCTAAAAACTCCTCCCTTGCCTATATATTGTCTCCAGAGCTTCTCTCCCTAACCATCCCAAATCCCCCAAAGCAAAGCAAATGGATCTCTTCCCTTGCTTCTCCATTCTCCTTTCTTTATTAAGGTTTCTCTTATTCTCTTCCCTACTTTTCTCCTCTTCTGGCCTTTCTAGTATTAGTAACAGCGATGCTTTGTCAACCCAACAGCAATGCATTGAAGAACACTTCTCTGCGTTGCTACGCTTGAAGCAGGCTTTTAACTTCGCTAATTACAGCAAGACCAGACTCTCCTCTTGGAATCCTGATAACAGGGATTGCTGCTCTTGGGAAGGCATCACCTGCGATGGTGCCAACGGTCATGTGATCGACCTCGACCTCAGCTACCTTTATATCTCAGGTCCGGTGGATTTTGGAAACCTGTTTCGTCTTCAAAGCCTGCAGAGGCTCAACCTCACTGGCAACGACTTCGATCCCTCTCCAATCCCATCTGGGTTTGAGCAGCTCACCAGTTTGACCCATCTCAGCCTTTCTTTTTTGAATTTTTATGGTCAAATCCCAATCGAAATCTCCCGCTTGACCAGTTTGGTTTCCCTCGATCTTTCTAACAATTTTTATGTCGATGGTTCTACACGTGTATTTCTGAAAATCGAAAACCCGAGCATTGGAGCACTTGTGCAAAACCTGTCGAGTCTGAGAGAACTCCATCTCGACTTAGTAAAAATCTCAAAGCAGGGTACCGAGTGGGGCCAGGCCTTGGCACTCCCTAGTCTCCGCAAGTTGAGCTTGAGTGATTGTGGTCTTACAGGTCCCATCCATCCTTCCCTTTCCAAGCTCCGTTTCCTATCTGAACTCGACCTCAGCCAAAACAATCTTGCTTCTGTGGTACCCAACTTCATGGGGAACTTCTCTTCTTTAACTTCACTGCATCTCAGTGACTGTGGATTGCACGGTAAATTTCCCAATAGTATTTTCATGCTGCCGAACCTTCAAACGCTTGATGTAGAAGACAATTCACTTCTCACAGGTGAAATCCCTCCAAATAATACTCTCCGACAGTTGCTCCTATCGAACACTGGATTTTGTAGCACGCTACAGGATTCAACCAGTAATTTGAAACTGCTGACCGTGTTAGCACTCGGATATTGCAAGTCATCAGGTCCATTGCCATCCTCTCTTGCCAACCTCAGCAACCTCGTTTATTTGGACCTCTCATCCAGTGGTTTCAGTGGTTCAATCCCATCTTCCTATGGCAGCCAGCTTAAAAATCTTGAAGAACTCCATTGTTCGGGCAATTCACTTAGTGGGACCATCCCATCATCATTGTTTTCACTGCCATTGTTACGAGTGTTGGATCTCAGAGACAACCAATTGAGTGGTCAGCTTGGAGAATTCCAAAATGCATCCTCTTCACTGCTAGAGAGCATCTACTTGGATAACAACAAGTTGCAGGGGCCTATTCCAAGGTCAATCTTTGAACTCACCAAGCTTACATACCTCACGCTTTCATCCAATTGCTTGAATGGCTCAATTCCTTCTCTATCTGGAAATGAGCTTCCTAATTGTGAACAGCTCGACTTGTCCAACAATTCACTTAGTGGGACCATCCCATCATTATTTCTTTCACTCCCATCATTACGACTGCTAGATCTCCATTCTAACCAATTTAGTGGTCAGCTTGGTGAGTTCTGTCAGCTTGGCAAGTTCTACAACGCATCCTCTTTACCTTTAGAGAAGATCTATTTGAATAACAACAACTTGCAGGGGACTATTCCAAGGTCCATCTTTGAACTCTCAAAGCTTATATACCTCACCCTTTCGTCAAACAATTTCAGTGGTAATGTGGACGTTGACTTATTTCAAAACCTTAAGAACCTTAGGGTCCTCGATCTTTCAGATAACAACTTGTCAGTCCATGATAGCAGAAGCGATTCAACCTCAATATCCTCCCCCCAAATTCAAAGTTTGTCATTAAGATCTTGTAACATTAGCAAATTTCCAGATATCTTGAGAAACCAAGAGGAAATGTATTATTTGGACCTTTCCAACAATAGAATCAATGGTGAAATACCGAACTGGGTATGGAAGGTTGGAAATGGGGTTTTGTCTTATTTGAATCTTTCTCGTAATACATTGAAGGGTTTGGAGCAACCATTTCCTCATCTTTCCTTAAGTTCTTTGGGAGTTCTTGACCTTAGCTTTAACATGTTAGAAGGCTCAATTCCAATTCCTCCACCCTTCATCTATTTCTTTTCACTTTCGAGCAATAATCTTAGTGGAGAAGTTCCCTTGGTTATTTGCAACTGCACTTCCTTACAGGTCCTCGATATGTCTAACAACCACTTCAATGGCTCAATTCCAGAGTGTCTGGGTGAAATCAGTGATGTCCTCACTGTGTTGAATCTTGGAAGAAATGCATTTTATGGCACAATGCTTCAATTCAAAGATGGATGTACTTTAGAGACACTTGATCTCAATGGAAATCGGTTGGAAGGGAAGGTCCCAAGTTCTTTGGCCAAGTGCAAGATGTTGGAGGTGTTAAACCTTGGAAACAATCAAATACATGGTCCCTTCCCCTTCTGGTTGGAAAATTTGTCTGAGTTGCGTGTTCTCATCTTGAAATCCAACAAATTTCATGGCACCATTGGACAATCCCTAACAATTCATACCTCCCAAATATTACAAATCATCGACCTCTCTTCTAACCGCTTCACAAGTAGCTTGCCATCAAATATGTTCAGGAACTTGAAGGCAATGTTGAAGGAGGGAAAATCCCAATCTCAATTTCTTAGCAAAGTATTTGACAATGGATACCACCAAGATAAAGTGACCGTGGTAAGCAAAGGGCTAGTAATGGAACTGGTAAAGATCCTTACTGCCATCACTGTAGTGGATCTCTCAAATAACCAATTTCACATAGATATCCCAGAATCAGTTGGGGATCTAAAGTTGTTGCATGTGCTCAACATGTACTACAATCATTTCACAAGTAGAATTTCACCTTCATTCGGAAATATAAAGGATCTTGAGTCATTAGATCTCTTACAGAATAATTTGTGAGGTGAGATACCTAAGTAACTTACAAAGTTAACATTCCTCACGGTATTGAATCTTTCACAAAACCACCTTGTGGGTAGCATACCGCAAAGTCAACAGTTTCTTACATTCATGAATGAATCATTTCAAAAAAACTTGGGATTATGCGGTCCTCCACTATCGAGAAAATTTGGAGATACCAATGTTTCATTACCATCGATACAATCGGAAAGCAAATACATGTGGGAATCTATGTGGATTGGGTTTAGAGTTGGATACGGACTAGGAATGGGAATTCTTTTCTGGACTTTAGCACTTTAGACAATGGGAAAGAGAGAATACATTATATTTATTGATAGAATGCTTTTGTTGATATTTCCATGTGAGACATTTAGTTTAATGCATCGATATTAAGCTAGGTGCGGCCCGTTTCTTTTTGTGGAGCCCACCTGAATGATTGCAATTTCTTTTAGTCATATCAACAAAGTTACAAGTGGTGTGCTCCCACCTTTCTATAGAAAGAAAAACAAAAATAGAAAAAAAGAAAAAAAGCTAGGAGAAGGTTAGAAGACTCAAGAACACTAAAGCACAAAGGAAACACTAAAGCACAAAGGAAATGATGATGGTATTTATACTATTATATCTTATGTATCAAACTAGATATTATTGTACACGCATTGAATGCTTTTATTATCCCATTTGCATACCATGGCGTAATAGAAAACTAACATTCATTGATTAAAAATTGTACATGCGACACGTTTTCAATGAGATATTGTTGATCATTTAAACCCTACCTTAGTGGGTCCATCTATCATGGATCCTACCAACAAGCCCTGATTGATGGTCTAAATGATCTACATGGGTGGGACCCAACTAATGAATGATTTGGATCTCAACCAAGTGTTACACATTGTCATACATGATGGAATGAGCAAGGGTACTTTGTCTTATACATGGGTTAGCTTATCAAACCTAAGGAAAAGAGAAGAGTAAGAGACAAAAGGTAGAAAGATTTAGATGGAATTTGACAGTATGTCGATGTCCACCAGGCATTAATTTGTAGCTTTATTCTTCACTAAATCAAGAGAAATAAAAAGTTGTCCGCCTGCTAGATCACATACCATGAAACTTGTTATACAAATTTGGTCAATCCACTCATTGGGTAGGCTACAAGTCAAAATCAATGGACAACTAATGGACAACTAGCTAATCACATGACTAAGGATATATAATTGTCCCGCAGACATGGTAAGTGGATTGTCCTAAAGTTCAAACCAAGTAATCATAAAGTGTCATGGTGAGAGATCGACACAAGAAATCCCTAGCCCTGTCAACAACACACATGTTCTGCTTGCGGAACGAAAGACCATCAGCAGATAGAAGTTTCTTTCGTATCGCCCGAGGTGGAGATCATTCATCCAAATATGAGAATCCTTCTCGAGGGTTTTGAAGAGGAAGAACATTCTTCTGTGTTTACCCAGGATCGCGACGAGGAAGTTGTTGACTTGGTCGATGTTGAGACCAGGAATACAACGTGTAGCCCTCCATCGTCTCAGGAGTTAAGACCATGAAAGAGACCATGAAAGAGGAACACTCTAGATATTGTGCATAAAGAAGATGATCCGGTACTTATTTCAGTGATTATGGATATAGATTCGCAAGAATCCTTGATAACCTCTGAGATGGAATCAATCTTTAGCAGCATCGTTATCACGACAGATCCGTTTGTAGTTTTCATTGTTCATGATGAGATGAAAACAACGATGATTGCTACACTATGCTAGGGATTGGCCAAGGACACTTGTCACCAATCAAGTCCATTGGTGAGGCCAAGCTCGAATCACAAGATGAGGCCAAGGAAGAAGATGAAAGCGACTCTCCAACATCACTTGAGGTTAAACTCGAGGTCGAGTTTTCTCTAAGTAGGGAAGATTGATGTAGGGAGAAGGTCCCATGATCGAGGATGAGGTTCGAGTACATTTGCAAGAGAGATGGACCGCGAGAATGTCGTAAGAAAAAGAAGAGAAAACGCCAATCGACGTCCAAGACCGGTCGTCCGACCAGTCATACAAACTCAAGGACCGGTCGTCTGACCGATTAGCTGCTATCCAGGAAAGAAGCCCCCTCACAGGACTATTTTGAACCCAACCGACCAGTCGACCGACCAGTTGGACCTCAACTCCGACCGGTCGGAGGCCCTTGGCCGACCGGTCGGCAGGCGTCTAGAAACCTCCGCTGCTTAGCGATTTATTCTCCGATTTTTATGATTTCTTTCCTATTTCACCTAGGAGTCTTTTTTTAATGCATAAGTTAGGTTTTAGAGTTTTAGTTTCCTATTTATATGTTGCTTAAACACGTTTTATGTAGTTTTGATATGGTTTCTTAATGAAATTGAGTTTATACTTTGTTTTTCTTCGTGGATTTGTAGATAGACTCGTGGATTCGAGTATCCCGTCATAGATTTGACGAAGACAAGTTGAGGAGTCCCTATAGATCCGTGGATTCGGATCAGTTATCTATAGGAGATGGTGCTTGATCCCACAACACTCCCCGCTCGCATTAAATACTCCACACACACAGCTCTAATGTAGGTCATTGAGAAATATGGAAGTTAGGCGCAACTCTGATAAAAACTAAAAGTCGGGCACAAATAATAGAAATCACAAGACTTTCCAGAAGAACAACATGGTGTTAAGCATTGAAGTGTATCCATAGAGTAGACATCATACATCTATAGAGGTGGGCACAAACCAAGCCAGCTCGAAAGCTCGGCTCGGATTAGTTCAAAAAAGCTCGGCTTGGATTGGTTCGAATGGAAGTTCAAACCAAACCAAGCCTCCGAGTCAAGCTCGTTTGAAAAAACAAACCAAACTCAAACTAGGGCAGTTCCGGCTCGGCTCGACTCGAAGCTCGATTTGATTCAGCTCGGTTTGATTCGGCTCGTATATTATAAGCACACTGTTTCCTGTGGTGTGATCCACTTGAGCTTTGGATATGATTCCATTTTGGGATCATATCTTAAAATGATACGTAAAACATATGGATAACATGGATAATACATAGACATGATGACATGGATAATACATAATACATTTACATGAATACACATTGTTTCCTTGCACTTGTAAGATTATGCTTGTGTACTTTTGTTTGGAAAATACTCTTACATGTCTATTTTGAAGTTGCACTCTTTTGAAGGATGTTAAACATCATATAGTAAGATATGTTTGTACTTTTTTTTCTAAGTTTTTAAATTCTTTTCTATTTAAATGAATAAGAAAAAAAAGACCGACTGTCTGTTTGAACTCGGCCCGGCCCGATTCGAAATTTTCAACCAAGCCGATCCCGGCTCAAACCAGATTTTTCTGGAGCAAACCAAACTCGGGCCGCATGGGTCGGCCCGAAACCCAAACCAAACCGATCCACAAACTGCGGTGGTATAAAAACAAACCAAACCAAACTAGGGCTAACTCGACTCGGCCCGGATCGTTGCCCACCTCTATACATCTACAAGACTTCCAAAAGAAAAGATTGCAGAAAAGGTCTGATTATTAGGATTATAAATAAAAATATCAAGAGAACTAGAATACTTCATATGAAAATCAAATTTCATAAAACCACCCTCAAGAAACTTTCCCAACAAAAGAATAGTCATTGCAAATTTTTCGTAATGCTTGCATGCATTGTAAAAGGAACCCATTCTCGGCCCGAACCTACCCCGACCCGAACCACAACCCAACCTGGCACGATCACTCGACCCGAAGCACCTAAAGGTACTGTCAATGTGTATCGAACCTTAGACTAGCTGGATGATAAGCTCGGACTCAACCAACTGGGCTATAGGCCCTTCCACAAAACATGTTATTCCTTAACGGCCTAAAATGTTAGAAAAAATTAGCTTCCTAGCTATCTGCATTCGATCGAGTCAGTGGTTAGTATCCTTTTTATTTAATGAAGCTTGTTCAACCAATCAAGGCTACTAATGGGAATTAGAATTAAGTTAGCTATTAGCAAAAGGTATTTATAAGTACATGCTCCCCACATGGTTCTTAAGAATTTTATGAGAGAACTCAGCTTTTCAGCTTCTAGCAATTGGACTGTTTAGAAGAGTGATTTTGTAGTTGTTTTTAGAGGTTTAATTCCCTAGAAGACAATTTCAAGTTCATTCCATAGAAACTATATAAAGAAGAACTATACCTAAGTATGGGAGTGAGTGTTACAAAACTATACCCATCTTTTGAGCCCATCTTCATGCCACAAAGGAGAGTGTCAAGTTGCATAATCTTAGTTGCAACATCATAACATTGCAAAAAAAAAAAAGCTCCAATTTAGGGCACAGGTTGCACCTATGCCAATGATTCCTGCAACTTAGCAAGCCTATCCTCTTAACTTGGCAAGTCAATAGAGCTTCTTCTTCTTCTTCTTCTTCTTCTTCTTTTTATTTATATAACCATGATATGAGCACATTAAGGGGGCATTTGGATCTTAAGTTACTTATGCCTCAAGAAACTTATCTTGGTTTCTACTTACAAAGCTAAAGTGATGAAATAACTTTTAAGTAAAAAAGTTACTTATAATTGATCATAAACCAAACTTGCTTATCTCAAATAAGTTATTCAACAATTCCATCCCTCTTTTATATATTGATAGTACAATAGCCAAAGATGGGAGTGAAGGATCTTCCAATCTGCAAGATTCTTTGGGACACCCTAAATTCACAATGAGGGCCAAAAGATGCAGAGTTCTCTTCATCAGTACACTAAGATGCAGAAACTTATAAACTTAAAAAACTAACATATACACTGATTGTATGGAACAAAACATACAGCTAAAATGTAAGTTCTGGTTTTCCTTGATAGAAGTGTCAATGTACAGTGATTAATGATGAATCTTGTTTCCTTGGTTTCTTTTTTCTCCATTACGCTTTTTCGTAAACTCTCATTACCAATAAAAAAAAGAGTCACACTTGTTTGAATAGTATTTGTTGTATATCCAAGCCGTCCATATGTTTTGACAACTATAGGGCAATGAACTCGAAAATGAAGCAGAGCCAAATCTGATCAGGTGGACCACCTCATAGAAAGTAGTGGTGATTGAACGCCCACGATTAAAAACCTCCTAGGCCCCACTGTAATTTTTATTTGCCATCAACCTGTTGATAAGGTCACCCAGATGTAGATGAAGGGAAAACAAAAATACCACCTTGATCCAAAACTTTTGTGGCCCACAATAAACTTTTAGTGATCAATTACAACTGTTTCGTGTGGTATGGTCCACCTGATTTTGAATCTCCTTCATTTTTGGACCCATGCAGGAAATGAGCTGGAAAAATGGATGAACAGCGTGGATATAAAAAAAAAATGCATCAAGGTGAGCCCATGGTCAATGCCTGACCGAACTCAAGTGTTACCTCGACCTGACGGAATCCACTCTCACATTTTCCTTCCTAACTGATATAACGAATTTCACTGAAAAATAAATAGAAAACGAATCTCTCTGAAAATGAAAAAGAAAAAGAAAAAGCAGACATGAGGTGAGAGTAAACGATAAGTCGTTTGTAGAATCCCAACAATCCTCTCTTTCTCGAAATTCCAAATCTCAAATCAGGAAAAGTAAAAATCCCAAAAAAAGCTCGAAATTTTCATCCGCTGAAACTCCATCCGTTCTGCTCTACTTCATGGAAACCAGATTTGAAGCTCACGCTCCTGTCCGGGCTCGTAGGGCCCACCATGATGTATATGGTTTATCCAATCCGTCCATTCATTCTAATATATATATATATATATATATATATATATATATATATATATATATATGGCACTATTAAGAAAAAAGGCAAATCGAAGGCATAAGTGGACCACATAAAAGATCAATGGTCGGAACTTGATATCCACTGTTTCCTATGGTGTGGTCCACTTGAGCCTTTGATCTACCTCCTTTTTTGGGATCATGCCCTAAACTGAGCTATCAAAATAGATGGACAACTTAGATAAAACACAAACATTGAGATGGGCACCTTAGAGCCCTTCAAACCCAAACTACGCCCTTGTGTGAGTAATATAGCTTTCAGCTACGAATTTAATCCGTAGTAATTCTACAATTCATATTGGTGCCAATCAACCTCCATAGTCTGTAACCTTTGCCTGTCTTTTTATAGTGTGGGTATCCATGCTCTTAGTCAATGGAAGCCTGACATGGTCTCTCTGTGAGGGCTGGGCTCCCATTGGAAGCTTTGTTGGATTGTTAGTGAAGAGAAGCTTCAGGTAAGGATCTCATCTGCCTCCTGCGTAGCCTTACGCCCCAGTCTGCATTGTGGGAGATGTGGAGGGAAAGAAATAGAGTCAGGTACAAGGGAAGAAGAATGGACATGTCTAGAGTCTTGAAGAATTCCATTCATTTGTTAACGTGGGCCAACAAGAACGTACACTCTCGAGTCAGCACAAGCAGTGTTGTCCGGTTGTTATGTCAGGCTCTTAGTATAGCCAAACCTCGGGTTTACCCGTCTTCTCTTTCCGTTGAGAAATGGAGTAAGCCGCCATCAGGTTGGGTGAAATTAAACATAAATGGATCGACTCTTGGTAACCCGGGGCCGTCGGGTGGAGGAGGCATTTGCAGGGGCGATGGAGGAAATTTTTTATTTGCTTTCTCTAAAGGCTTTGGAGCCTCGTCGAGTGCTCGTGTCGAGGTTCGGGCGAGGGTCTAACTTTATGTGTTTATAAGGGCTTTTCTAACATTGTGCTAAAAAGTGACTCCAAGTCTACAGTCGAAGCAATGTCCAAAGGGGCATTGAATAGGTGGAAAATGTGGTACTGGAAAGCTGCGTTCGGGGAGTTACTTAAGTGGGCTCAGGTATGGGTGGTGTATACGTCGAGAGAGGCCAACCAGGTTGCAGACGGTCTCGCTCGCCTGGGCAGCGAATGCCAGCTGAATAGGGTTTTCGCTGTGGAGAGAGAGTTACCCCAAATTGTTAAAGGTAGGATGTTCCTGGACCGAGTAGGGGTGGGTTCAGTAAGGGAGAGGGTGGTGAGGGTTAGTTAGGAGCATGAGTTGGGTCTTTTAGTCCAGCCCCTGAGTTTGGCTTTGTGCTGGGATAGATGTTGTGTTTTTTGCTGCTTTTTGTGACATAAAGCTTTCTTTTCCCGAAAAAAAAAAAAAAAGGCCAGACACGATCTTGGGGAGTGGGGATGTTTAGTTGAGGATCTTCGACATCCCTACTCATGCTTCCAAGTATACATCATAATGCATGGAAATGAATACATGAAATGCTTATAACATTTTTCAATCTCCTCTTCACAGAGACATCATGACATAATTCAGATTTGATTCATAGTATGAGAGACAAGTTCTCTTTCCTCATCATTTCTCATATGAGTAATCATACTACTTAGTCTATGCTCATTAATACTCATGTATTTCACAGTAACTATCAAGATAACAATTCAAATACAATTAATCCATCAAATACTACAATCCTTTATTAGATAATAGTTCATTGTTCGGTTCGTTAAAGTCATCAAGTTAATAATTAGTTATGTAAAGTAATAATGCCCCTTTAGATTTGGACTATGATGATCTTGCGGAAAATCCCCACCAGCCCCTTCTTAGAGGAGATTGAGATCTCCGGATAAGGCAAGATGAGCACATCTTCCTCATCCCAACCATAATATTGCTTATGACAGGATTTGTTCCTTGGTCTCTTCTCCTAACTGAGATAGCTTCAAACACCCCATCACTTATTCTATTTTGTTACTTAATTCCAATTAAATTCCTTTAACCCTTTTTATTTGAAGTTTTATAAGGTCCAAAAATTTCAGGTCGTTACAAAAAACCTCCTAGGGTCCACTATAATGTTTAATTGTCATCTAAACCGTTGATTAGGTCACACAAACCTGGGAGAAAAAAATAAAAAGAAGAAGCAAATATCAGCTTGATTCAAAACTTTTGTGGCAAATATTAGCCTGATCCAAAACTTTTATGGCCATCAAGAAGTTTTTAATAGTGAGCATACAATCACCACTGTTTCTTATGGTGTGGTCCACCTGAGATTTGGGTCTACCTCATTTTCTGGATCATGTCCTGATATGAGATCCGATGGAGCTTTTTCCAGCACCGACCAATACTGTACAGAGGGGTTTACGAGTCCCTTCATTTCCAACACAGATTGCGCCCAACCCCAGCTGTCCCAGCTAGTATCAGGCCGGGGCACTGAAGAGCTCACCATGATTTATGCGTTTATCGACACCCGTCCATCAATTTCTCCATATCATTTTAGAATAAAAGTAAAAAACTGAGACAGATCCGAGCCTCAAGTGAGACACACACTAGTGATTAAAAGCCCGCCATTAAAAACTTCTTGGGAGCCTCGGAAGTTTTGGATCAACCTATATTTGTGGGAGATATTATTACCAATGTTTTCTGTGGTGTGGTCCACTTGAACCTTGGATCTACCTCATTTTTTAGGCTTACATCCTAAAATATTATGTCTAAATGGATGTAAGGTGTTGATAAAACCATAAATCAGGGTGGACCCTCAGAGAGTGCTATGAACTCGAAATGGGCGGGGGGTAGTACCCAGTCCGTGTCCTCCCCTAGCATATACAATGCGTGCATGGCCTGGGGACGTGGTTTGGCCAGTGACACTGCCAATAGGCTAGTGGCTAATGATCGGTGCTCTGTGGGCCCAACATAATGTAAACATTTTATCCATGCTATCTAATTCATTTTTCCAAATCATTTTAGTGCTTGATCCCAAAAATGAGAAAGATATAAATCTCAGGTGGACCACAGCACATGAAAACAACAGTAATCGAATGTCCACCATTAAAACCTCCTAAGGCTCAATGTAATGTTTATTTGAAATCCAACTTTTTGATTAGGTAATTCAGACCTTGATGAAGGGAAAAAATAAATATCAACCTTAAATAAGTTTTAACCAATGGGCTCATACCATAAAATTATTTGGAAAAATGAACGGATGGCATCATACATCATGGTGGGGCCTATAGAATTGGCTTAGTGGTTGGTTCACTAGCCAATCCACGTACATGGTCAGGAGCTCTAGAACGTGTGCTTCGTTGACACGTGCTCTCTCCATGTTATTTGCCTTCAGGCCAGAGAGACGACTGAAGAGATGAGTCGTGGTGTCATAACGAGGAGTTGGGAGTTGGGATTGCAAGTGAGCCGTGCTTCTTAGACACTGTCAGCGATTGCATGTAAGCGTGGCCTACATAACGAGTAGTTGGGAGTTGGGAGTTGGGACTAATTTAAACAATCCTCCTCCCTTGCCTATATAAATGCCACCGAAGCTTTTCTCTTCCTACAAAACCCAAATCCTCCCAGCCAAAGCTAATGGATCTCCTTCTCTTCTCTCTTAATAATAAAGCCTTTCCATTTCCCATCTCCCTTCTTTATTTAGGCTTCTCTTAGTCTCTTTCCTCCTTTTCCTCACCTCTTCCGTCTTTGCCCGTGAAAATAACAATAACGCCTCGTCAATCCAACATCAATGCATTGAAAATCACTTCTCTGCTTTGCTCCACTTGAAACGTAGCTTTACTTCTCTTTCTATTATGAGTACAACAAGACAACACTCTCCTCTTGGAATCTTGAAAACCGGGATTGCTTCTCTTGGGAAGGCATCACCTACGATAGTCCCACCGGTCACGTGATTGGTCTTGACCTCAGCGACCTATGGTTATTTGGTCAGGTCGATTTTGGAAGTATCTTTCATCTTCAAAGCCTGCAGAGCCTCAACCTCGCTTACAATGACTTCGATCACTCTCCATTTCCTTCTGGGGTTCACTAGCTTACCAGTTTAACCCATCTCAACCTCTCTCGGTTGAATTTGCATGGCCAAATCCCACTGAAAATCTCCCGCTTGACCACTTTTGTAATGCTCCGAAATTTCGGCTCTCGTGAACAACACAATGGGCCGAGTTTTCGGGTGTTATCTGGAATGTGTTAAGGATATATTTCCACATATTTATCTTTATGTCCCGCATTCATGGTATTCATAGCAAAATGACGGAATTCAAGGTTCTTATTCGAAGTTTTTCTACTCTACGTTATCAAGATAATGTCCTTAAATCATACAAATTACATAATATTCTATTTTTTAGTCTCAATGAGAGGCTTATTACAAGTTACATGAAAATAAATCTACTCTACAAAGATAATAAACATAATCCATCTTTAAGCCGCTTCGGTTTCATCGTCCGTCACTTGCTTCCATGAGCCTTCGAGCACCTCGTCGTATTGTTTGATTCTCTTACTAGATCTTCACCTAGATTATCTGAGATGTGGTTGGATAGCGTTAAACGCTATCATAGTGGGGAATATCCCTTTAAGACAATCATGATAATAATGGCACAGATTAAACGTAAGCAGGATATTATTATTTAAACAAATCAAAACAATTCAATAAAAGATCTTGGTTATTGCAATGTATGACATGGATGCTCTGGCTAAGGCACCCTGACCAAATGAGACGGGATCACTCCACTCTTCTCACCAGCTATTAGTCACCAGATGTTCTAGCTTGGACGGGATCACTCCACTCTTCCCATGCACCAAAACCCAACTAGTGAAACGGGCCCATGCACACTTTCATTAGATAACGAGAGAGAAACGGGCCCATGCACACTTTCTCTAACGCCCGAGGGGCTGACCCACGAAGTCGGGTCCAGTGAATGCATGATTAGTTTCATCTTTAGTTAAGTAGTTTAACATCCAACCAATTTAATGATGTACACAGCTAATGACCACCTCTTACCCCAATCAGTTCAAGAATCTTCATATTCATCAACTTCTTACTTCAGTGGATCCATCATAGGTATTGAATCAATAAGGATCCCTTGGCACGTATCCAACAAGGCGCACATAGTAGTGCCAAACTTAACATCATGGCATATGCAATCAACAACACATACATGGTAATGCCAATACCCAATTCTCAATGTCGAGGCATATTCATTCAATAAGACACACGATAATGCCGACTTTCACAATAAGGCATAGTCATCCAAAATCTCCACATGGTAATGCCAACATAACAAGCCCTCGCACAGCTTCTTCTCCTTACATCATACGGTTACATAAGTATGGGGTTAAGGGGTGTTCATTAGCGTAACATCCATATACAATATCCCATCGCAAACAATACATTTATGAGCATGTGACAACGTAAATCAAGCATAATCTCCTCATAAGCATGTATATCATCACAATTCCTTTTCCAACCACTTATGCATAGTTCATACATCAAAATTCAACATACACAACAAGGAACATCATACAATTCATATTTACATGGAAAGATTTCAACAAGCACGGTTTTAAGAAGTCGCGTAATAAAATTCTAGTTTCCAAGCATAAAATCAACATACAATTTAATATTAACGTAGATAAGCTTAAAGGAAATCCCCACCTCTGAGTTTGGTTGGTTTGAGACATAGCTAGGGCCGTGTGATTCTCCTTAGGTCCACATCCTATGACATTTAAAGAAACACACCAAATTAGGGTGTAACTTAATAAGCTCTCACCACTCTGATCATCTAGGTTTAGAATCCTACCTAGGGTTAGGGTTTAGGCTTGATTTAGGGATCAAAATAAGGGTTAGATGGGCTTTACCTTACTCAGCAGCGAGGTGACTCGGTAACTCGGCTGAGCCGACTCAGTTCTTCTTCTTCCTTCTCTCTTTCTTCTTTCTCTTTTCCTTCCTTTCTCTTCCTTCCTCTTCTTTTCTTCCTTGGAAATCGGTCCAGCAGCAGCAAGTGGATCCGGGGCTATATTTCCCCCTCCATATGATCTCTCTCTCTCTCTCTCTCTCTCTCTCTCTCTCTACATGGTTCTCTCTTTGGGAGATCTATGAAGGAGGGGAGGAAAACGGATGGGTGGAGGTATAACTTACCTAAGTCGGTGGGAAGGCGTGGTGCCAAAACGAGATCCGGTTTTGGAGTTGGCACCGCCGAGAATGACAGCGAAACTCTAGATAACTGGGTTTGGATGAGGCGCTATCTCAATGGTTGGAGTGGATTAATCAATGGGGTCCACTTGATGGACGACGTGGAGTTCACGAACGGACAGCGAACGCTGCTGTCGCAGCGGGCGGAGAAGAAGATGGATCGTCTTCAGTTACACCCGGTCAATGCGCGTTAACCGATAGCCATATGTGCACATAGTGCACATGGGTCTCATCGTGATGTATGTAAGAAATCTACTCCGACCATCAAGTAGGCCACATGATATTAGGGGTTGGAAAAAAAAAAGGGACAGATCTGACATTAGGTGGCCCACTTATGGCCTGATTTCTGATTAGGGCATTTGTAGGATGATCGGAGAGTTGAAATTCGACGTGTACAGCTAAAATATACCCCTAAATAATTACATGAAGTTTTGCATGAAACTGATCGTCAGAAACTGGCATACTTGAAATCGTCAGTTTAACTTAAGTTTAACTAATGGCATTTTCGTAATTAACTAAAAACAGTGAGATTTTTAAAATCCGGTCTTTCTACAATGTTTATAGGGTTATTCTAAGCAACTTTTGTAAACATACGATTGTCTATTGTTTTAAAAAAAAAAGTAAACGTACGATATAAAATCAAAATAAAGTTTTTAAAAATTCTGAAATAAATCTCGAAAATCCGGGGCGTTACAATTACTTTGGTTTCTCTCTATCTATCCTTCAATATAGTTAGTGATTTTGATCCGCAATTCCTTCAACTCGATAACCCGAACTTTGGAGCAATAGTCCAAAACCTGTCCAGTCTGAGAGAACTCCATCTCGACCATGTAAAAATCTCAGGTTGCGAGTGGGGCCTGGCCTTATCCTCGGCTCTCCCTTAACTCCACAAGTTAAGCTTGAGATATTGTCAACTTTTAGGTCCCATCGATTCTTCCTTTTCCAAGCTTCCTTTCCTATCCAAACTCTACCTGAGTGGAAACTATTTCAGTTCTGTGGTACCCATAGGGAACTTCTCTTCCTTAACATCACTGCATCTCAGTAATTTTGGATTGCGGGGGGGATTTTCGGAGAGTATTTTCAGGCTGCCAAACCTACAAACCCTCTGTGTAGGATACAATCCAGATCTCACAGGCGAAATCCCTTGAAACTATACTCTTGGAGGGCTGGTCCTATCCAACACTGGATTTTGTAGCAAGCTATGGGATTCGTTCAGTAATTTGGAACTGCTGACCATGTTAGAAATCAACGATTGCGAACTATCAGGACCATTCCCATCATGGCTTGTGATGCTCCACAAACTCATCCATTTGGATCTTGCATATAATGATCTTAGTAGTTCATGGCCCAGATGGAGCAAAAGAAGACCCGGACGGGGCCGAAAGTGATCCGGACCGTCAGGACCGTGAATCGGTCGTATCTCACAATCCGGAATGAGTTACGGGACGTATAATATATCATTTGGGGTAGCGCTCGAGCTACTTTAGCCAACCAACCCTGCTACGCCGGTTGACCAAGCCGGAATCGCGAGAATCGACCGTATCGACGGTCATTAGGCTAGTTTATTTCATTTTACTATTTATAGTAAGTTTTTAATTCGATCATAACTTTGCATCTGTAGGGTTTTAGAGTTAGTGCCCAACATGAAAATGGGCTTAGAATATTTCGTAGAACAACGTTGTTGAGGCCGTTTGATAACTTTCCTATTTTGGCCGAAAACCAAGAGTTCTAGTAGGATTGAACGACTTCTATAAATAGTAAGTTTACTATTTATAGTAAGTTGCGTTTTCTAGGAGTTTTAGTTGGAGTTGGATTTAGATACTTTACCTAGGGTTTACGGACCATTGCCATCCTCTCTTGCCAAACTCAGCAACCTCGTTTATTTGGATCTTTCAGCCAATGGATTCAACGGACCATTGCCATCCTCTCTTGCCAACCTTAGCAACCTCGTTTATTTACAACTTTTAGGGAACACTTCAGCGGTCCAATCCCTTCTTCCTATGGCAACAAGCTTCGATATCTTGAAGAGCTTTTCTTAAAATTCACTTAATGGGACCATCCCATCTTCATTGTTTTCACTCCCATCATTAAGAGTGTTGGTTCTCCGAGATAACCAATTTAGTGGTCAGCTTGGAGAGTTCCAAAACGCATCCTCTTTACCATTAGAGAGGATTGACTTGGAAAACAACAAGTTGCAAGGGCCAATTCCAAGTTCAATCTTTCAACTCACCAAGATTACAAGCCTCCTGCTTTCATCAAACAATTTCAGCGGCCCAATCCCTTCTTTGAATGGAAATGAGCTTCAGAATTGTGAAGAGCTTAACTTGTCCAACAATTCAGTGGGACCATCTCATCATCATTTTTTTCGCTCCCATCATTATTGGAGTTGTATCTCCAAGATAACCAATTTAGTGGTCAGCTTGGCGAGTTCCAAAATGCATCCTCTTCACGATTATATAGAATTGACTTGAGTAACAACAGCTTGCAGGGCCTATTCCGAGATCCATCTTTGCACTCCCCAGGCTTGATTACCTCATGCTTTCATCAAACAATTTCAGCGGTGACCTGGACCTTGGCTTATTCCAAAACCTTCAGGGCCTCTCATGCCTCTATCTATCAGATAACCATCTCTCGATCGGCAATGGCAGAAGCAATTCAACCTCCATATCCTTCCGCCAGATTGGAGATTTGTCTTTAAGATCTAACAAAATTAGCAAATTTCCAGATTTCTTGAGAAGCTAGGAGATGATGGTTTCTTTGGACCTTTCCAACAACAAAATTAATGGTTAAATACCCAATTGGATATGGAAGATTGGAAATGGTAATTTGCATTATTTGAATCTTTCTCATAATACTTTGGAGGGATTAGAGTGACCATCTCCTCATCTTGCCTTGAGTTCATTGAAAGTTCTTGATTTTAGCTTTAACATGTTAGAAGGCTCAATTCCAATTCCTCCACCCTCCATCGTATTCTTTTCACTTTCGAGAAATAATCTTAGTGGAGAAGTTCCCTGGCTTATTTGCAAAACTTCCTTAGAAGTCCTTGATTTGTTTGAAAACTACTTCAATGGTTTGATTCCAACATCTATGAGTGAAATTAGTGATGTCCTTATTGTGTTGAATCTTGAAGGAAATGCATTTCATGGCATCTTGCCTCAAACATTCAAAGAGCGATGCACTCTAGAGACACTTGATCTCAGTGGAAATCGGTTAGAAGGGAAAGTGCCAAACACTTTGGCCAAGTGCGAGATGTTGGAGGTGTTAAATCTTAGAAACAATCAAATATATGGCACCTTCCCTTTTTTGTTGGATAACTTGTCCCAGTTGCGCATTTTCATCTTGAGATCCAACAAATTTAGTGGCGCCATTGGACAATTCCTAACAAATCACACCTTCCCACTGTTATAGATCATTGATCTCTCTTGTAATAGCTTCAAAGGTAGCTTGCCATCAAATATGTTCAAGAGCTGGAAGGCAATGATGGAGGAAGGCAAATCTCAATCTCAATTTCTTGGCGAAAAATCTCAAGGTTTATACCATCAAGATAAAGTGATTATAGTGAACAAAGGGCAAGAAATGGAGCTGATAAAGATTCTTACCACCTTCACCATAGTGGATCTCTCAAATAACCAATTTTACAAGGATATCCCAGAATCAACTGGGGATCTAAAGTCGTTGCATGGGCTCAATATTTCTTTCAACCATCACACAGGCCGAATTCCAGCATCATTGTGGAACATAAAGGATTTTGAGTCATTAGATATTTCACAAAATAATTTGTCAGGTGAAATTCCTCCGGAACTTACAAAGTTAACATTCCTTTCAGTGTTGAATCTTTCACAAAACCAGTTCGTTGTTAACATACCACAAAGTAATCAGTTTTCTACATTCACAAATGAATCCTTTCAAGGAAACTTGGGATTATGTGGCCCTTCATTATTGAGAAAATGTAACGATACCAAGCTTTCACTACCAACGACATAATCTGAAAGCAAATATAGCCGAGAATCCATATGGATTGGGTTTGGAGTTGGATACATAGTGGGACTTAGAATTCTTTTATGCACTCTAGCACTTTGGAAAAAGGAAAAGAGAAAATTCATAATGTTTATTGATAAAATACTTTTGTTAATATCTCCATGTGAGGCATTTAGTCTAATGCATCGATACTAAGCTAGGTGAGGCTCTTTCTCTTTGTGGAGCCCACCAAATAAATGTACATCCTTTTAGTCATATCAATAAAGTTACAGGTGATGTGCTCCCACCGTGCTCCCACCATTTTGTAAAAGGGTTCAAAAAAAAAAAAAGTTCGTAGATTGTTGAAAGAACTAGATGACACTAAAGCACAAAGGGAATGAAGATATGGTGTTTATACTATTATATTTTATATATTCAACAAGGTATTGTTGTGCACACATTTCATGCTTCTACTATCCCATTTGCAACAGACTGGCGTAATAGAAAATAGTCTTTGATTGAAAATTGTACATGCATGTGGCATGTTTCCATTGAGATACTCTTGATTAGTTAAACCCCACCTGACCGAGTCCATTGTTCTTGGGCTGTAGGGGACCCGAACACTGTTGGTCGGACGCCCAGTGGATGGCTGGAGCCTGAAATTGGCTGAATTATATGCTAGAACTCGCTAGACAGATTTTGGATCTGTCGGGTGCCCAACGGATTTAGGCCGGGCGCTCGACCATGCACGGAGTGCAAAGTCGGTGGCGTAGTTTTTGCGCGATCTTATGCGGTTTCTTGCGAAAGATGTTTCAAATTCAGGTTCCTTTCTATTTAAGGAAGTATAGTACGTGAATTAGGTATCATAGGTGTGCATGGGTTGAGAGATAGTGTTCTAGGGTTAGAGAAAGAGCTTTAGAGGAAGGGCTACATTGATTTTTCTCTTGGAGAGCTTGGGATTTCTCTTGTGGGCTTGAATTCGATGTAAGTTTCTTCATGACTCTTGTAACTTCTTATTCATAGTGAATTATTGTCGCTTTGTGTCATGGTTTTTCCACATTAAATTTGGATTGCCTCTTGTGTGTGTCGATTTGCTTGGTTGATTGCATTATGGTTTGTTTCTCGTTTGATTGCTTTGCTCTTGCTTTCACTGTGGGGCCGATCGTCTAAACTAAATCATTTTTATTCTACCCGATTCGTCTCAAACTCTCAGCGCCCGAGTCTGACTTGTCCTAAACCTTCTACCCTACCCCTACCCTTTCCTCTAAACCCTACCCATACCCATCTCTGCCCGGTGGGTTGTCGAGCCCTTTCTTCTCCAAACCACTCCTTAAGCACCCTCCCATCTCCAGTCTCTACGGCTTTGCCCAACAGCCGAGCCGTCTTTGTTCGAGCGTGTGCTCCTGAGTTACTGGGGTTACAACATGCCCCGATCTTGAGTTGATTCATGACTCAACTGAGTCATTGATGAATCGTTTGGGTGCCTCATGGTACCGAACCAGATTGGGTCCAATGGAGTCTGAGTTGACTCGTGCTCAACAAGTCTTCATTCAATGAATATGATTCAATAGACTCGATCCACTTTTGTCCGGTGATTTGTTTCCTCACCAGCCAGACGGAATTTAGAACATGATTTGGGCTCTCCGATTTGGGTAGTTTTGATTGAGGTACATCAATGCAACGTGTTAAGAAGCCACGTGCATGAGTATGGATTGCATTACTCTTCTAAGAACATGGAGTAATTCCACACTTCTTAAAGAAAATCTATCGGTTTCATCAGGCCAGCAATTGCCTATGTGTTTTGACGCTGCCCATCGGGTTGCTTGAGGACACGTCTTACGCAGTGAAGCCCACGCCAACCCAGCGGTGATGAAATGATGTGGCCAAATGCGATTAGCCCACTGTATGTGGGCCTGCTGCCTTTTGAGGGGAGCGGATTAGGTAAAACCCTACGTGGCACCGACGTGTCACATTTGTATGGGTGCAGTGCACATTGTCAGAGGTGACCTGCCACGTCAGCAAGCCTGACACAATCATGTCACGCCTCCTCTCCACCAATGCCCATTAGCCACGTACTAGCCTGTCCTGAGCTCAGGACAGGCTCGGGAAGTACCTAATCCGCTCCCCCTTTTGAGATGCTTTTTGGCCGAGTTATTAGTGAGTTGCCTGACACCATACGGCTCCTTGTACGGCAGGCCAAATACATCTCACAACATCATTCAACAGCAGGAGTGGCGTGGGTTTCACCAACCCATTCTGCGTCCTTTAATTGATGGCCTGAAAATAGAGGACCACCTAACATGCACAAATAAAATAAAGATACCAAATAAAATGAAAAGCCCAAGGTTGGAATCAATAGACCCTAATACTGATAAATACCATTGTTACACATTGGATGGCCCCACAATTCAATCAGAAATCAAGGGAGACAGATGGAGGAATCTATGTGTTATGGGTAAATCCGAGCTGGCCCAAATACACGAGGAAAGCCCACGATAAAGTGGCCCACATGCACGTGGTCCTCATCTCCCACACGTGTGGAAAGCCCCTCCCTTGCCTATATAATACCTCCTTAGCTCCTGTTCCTATATGTCCCAAATCCCCAAACCAAAGCAATCATGACTTGTGATTTTGGCCGATTAAGATATTCACGCTATGCAGCATACACAATTAGGTCCAAGGTTCAAACGGTCCAGATCAGCTTTCATTTGTGCCCGTTCATAGTGAATAAGAGACAAAAATTCCCTTTTCTCGGAGAAAAATGCCATTGACTTTTTCAAAATGCAGGCGGGGAGTTTAATGGATGATGTGCAGCCACGTGGAGATTGTATGGATTGCATATATGGACGGCTGATTACTGGTAAAAACAAAAAAACATAAAACCAAAAACAAAAAACAAAAAAAACAAAAACAAAAACAAAAACAAAAACAAAAACAAAAACAAAAAGAAGAGGCAAAGAGCATTCGATCATAATTTTTCTATATAATGCCTCTCTACCTCTTCTCTTCCTACACATCCTAAATTCCCCTCAACCAAAGCAAATGGATTTCCTCCAACTCTCTCTTACTAATAAAGCCTTTCCATTTCCAATCTACTTCTCCAATCTCTCTTCTAATTTGCTAAGGTTTCTATTATTCTCTTCCCTCCTTTTCTTCTCCTCTTCTGTCTCTGCTACTCTCAGTAATAGTAAGGCCTTCTCAACACAACACCAATGCATTGAAGACCACTTCTCTGCTTTGCTCCAGTTGAAACAGGGCTTTAACTTCTCTCATGTAGACTCCAAGACTAGACTGTCCTCTTGGAATCCTGATAACAGGGATTGCTGCTCTTGGGAAGGCATCACCTGCGATGGTGCCCCTGGTCACGTGACCAGTCTTGACCTCAGCGAGCTCCGCATCTGGGGTCGGATTGATTCTGAAAGCCTCTTTCATCTTCAGAGCCTTCAGAGGCTCAACCTGGCTTACAATCATTTTGATCCCTCTCCATTTCCTTCTGGGTTTGACAAGCTCACCAGTTTGACCCATCTCAACCTCTCATCTTTGCAATTTTATGGCCAAATCCCGCTGGAAATCTCCCGCTTGACCACTTTGGTGTCCCTCGATCTATCTTTCAATGAATATTACAATGGTTCGGATGATGAATTCCTGAAACTCGAAAACCCAAGCATCAGAGAACTGCTCCAAAACCTGTCGAGTTTGACAGAACTCCATCTCGACTATGTAAACATCTCAGCCCAGAGTAACGAGTGGGGCCTTGTCTTATCCTCGGCACTCCCTCATCTCCGCAAGTTGAGCTTGAGATATTGTGGTCTTTCAGGTCCTATCCATTCTTCCCTTTCCAGGCTCTCTTTCTTATCTGAACTTGATCTCAGCAATAACAATCTCTCTTCTCTCTTACCCAACTTCATAGGGAACTTCTCTTCTTTAACGTCACTGCATCTCAGTCGTTGTGAATTGCATGGAAAAATTCCAGAGAGTATTTTCAGGTTGCCAAACCTACAAACCCCCGATGTAAGAGAAAATCCTCTTCTCACAGGCGAAATCCCTTCTGGGTTTGAAAAACCGCTCATTTATTTGGATCTTTCATGGAATGATCTCAGCGGACCATTGCCATCCTCTGTTGCCAACCTCACCAACCTCGTTTATTTGGATCTTTCATCGAATTATCTCAGCGGTCCAATCCCTTCTTCCTATGGCAACAAGCTTCGAAATCTTCAAGAGCTCCACTTTGATGGCAATTCACTTAATGGGACCATCCCATCATCATTGTTTTCACTCCCATCGTTACGAGAGCTGGCTCTCTATGATAACCAATTTAGTGGTCAGCTTGGTGAGTTCCACAATGCATCCTCTTCACTGTTACAGAGCATCTACTTGGAAAACAACAACTTGCAGGGGCTTATTCCAAGGTCAATCTTTCAACTCACCCAGCTTACATACCTTTGGCTTTCATCAAACAATTTCAGTGGCCCAATCCCTTCTTTGTATGGAAATGCGCTTCAAAATTGTGAACTGCTCGACTTGTCCAACAATTCACTTAGTGGGACCATCCCATCATCATTTTTTTCACTCCCATCATTACAAGATCTGGCACTCCATGATAACCAATTTAGTGGTCAGCTTGGAGAGTTCCAAAACACATCCTCTTTACTATTAGAGAGGATTGACTTGAGTAATAACCACTTACAGGGGCCTATTCCGAGATTCATCTTTGCAGTCACCAAGCTTCAGAACCTCATGCTTTCATCAAACAATTTCAGCGGTGACCTGGACCTTGGCTTATTCCAAAACATTAAGTCCATCGAGGAACTTGATCTTTCGAATAACCAGTTCTCAGTAGTCAGTGATGGCAGAAGCAATTCAACCTCCATATCCTTCCCCCAGATTGGTATGTTGATATTAAGATATAACAACATTACCAAATTTCCAGATATCTTGAGAAGCCAAGAGGAGATGTATTCTTTGGACCTTTCCAACAACAAAATCAATGGTGAAATACCCAACTGGATATGGAAGGTTGGAAATGGTAGCTTGTATTATTTGAATCTTTCTCATAACACTTTAGAAGGATTAGAGCGACCATCTCCTCATCTTTCCTTAAGCAGCTCGTTGAAATATCTTGACCTAAGCTTTAATAAGCTAGAGGGCTCAATCCTCATCCCTCGCCCTCCATCAGATTCCTTTCACTTTCGAGCAATAATCTTAGTGGAGAAGTTCCACCACTTATTTGCAACACTTCACTACAAATCCTCGATCTGTCTAACAACCACTTCAATGGATCGATTCCAACATGTCTGGGTGAAATCAGTGATGTCCTCACTGTGTTGAATCTTGGAGGAAATGTATTTCATGGCACCTTGCCTCAAACATTCAAAAAGGGATGCACTCTAGAAACACTTGATCTCAGTGGAAACCAGTTAGAAGGGCATGTGCCAAGTTATTTGGCCAAGTGCGAGAAGCTGGAGGTGTTAAATCTTGGAAACAATCGATTACAAGGCACCTTCCCATTTTTGTTGAAAAAGTTGTTCCGGTTGCGTATTCTCATCTTGAGATCTAACAAATTTAGTGGCGCCATTGGACAATTCCTAACTACTCGCACCTCTCCACTATTACAAATCATCGACCTCTCTTCTAACAGCTTCACAGGTAGCTTGTCGTCAAATATGTTCAGGAGCTGGAAGGCAATGATGGATGAGGGAAAATCCCAATCTCAATTCCTTAGCAAAGATTTTGCTAATGGATACTATCAAGATAAAGTGACTGTAGTAAGCAAAGGGCAAGAAATGGAGCTGGTCAAGATTCTTATTGCCTTTACTGTAGTGGATTTCTCAAATAACCAATTTTACGGGGATATTCCAGAATCAATTGGGGATCTAAAGTCACTGCATGTGCTCAATATGTCCTTCAACCATCTCACAGGCCGAATTCCAGCATCATTGGGGAACATAAAAGATCTCGAATCATTAGATCTTTCTCAGAATAATTTGTCAAGTGAAATCCCTCCGCAACTTACAAGATTAACATTTCTTTCAATATTGAATCTTTCACAAAACCAGCTCGTGGGCAGCATACCGCAAGGTGAACAGTTTTCTACATTTACAAATGAATCATTTCAAAGGAACTTGGGATTATGTGGCCCTCCATTATCGAAAAAATGTACAGATACCAAGCTTTCACTACCATCGACACAAGCTGAAAGCAAATACGACTGGAAATCCATGTGGATTGGATTTGGAGTTGGATACGGAGTGGGAATGGGAATTCTTTTCTGGACTCTAGCACTTTCGGAAAAGGGAATGAGAGAATATATTATGTTTATTGATAAAATGCTTTTCTTGATATTTCCATGTGAGGCATCTAGTTTAATGCATCGATACTGAGCTAGGTGAGGTCCATTTCTTCTTGTGGAGCCCACCCAAATAATTGTACATCATTTTAGTCATATCAACAAAGTTATAGGTGGTGTGCTCCCACCTTTATGTAAAGGATTAAAAAATGCTAGCAGACTGTTGGAAGAGCTCAAGAACTACTAAAGCACAAATGGAATGAGGATGGTATTTATATTATTATGTTTTATGTCTTCAAATAGGTATTGTTGTGCATGCATTTTATGCTTTTACAATCCCGTTGCAGACCATGGTGAAATACAAAACTAGTCTTTGGTTAAAAATTGTACATGTGGCATGTTTCCATTGAGATACTTATGATTAGTTAAACCCCACCTTATTGAGTCCATAGATAATGGATCCTACTAACCAGCCTAATTGATGGACCAAATGATCTACATGGTTGGGATCCAAGCTAATGGACATCTTGGATCTCTAACCGGTGTTACACATTGTGATACATGATGGCACGGAAATGGGTTGTCTTATATACATGCTTGTAGGCTTATCAAACCTCAACAGATGTTAGCCCACATACTTTTATTACAATCAGAAACCCATGGATTTCAGCCTACAAACTCTCTCAACCCTCATATTCATATTGTCAATCTATCCATCTGTCAGGAGGAACCAAAATATGACAACCATCTCTTACAAAAACATGTGGCAGCATGATGCGTCAATTGGGTCCACCAATCTCACCACATATCATGTGGTGTAGCCTCCTCGTGTGATCTAACTTATCTTTTGGCTCACATCCTTAAAGGGTGTGGTATAATTAATGGACAAAGTGGATGTCATGCCGACATCACTATAAGCTATTGCAGGAGCTTTTTTCAGTGGGAGATGCTAGATTGGATACACCCCCACCAAGACCAAGCTAAAGACAAACAGTCCTATCAAGGGCTTGGCACACCGTTACGTATATGTTTTATCAACACGGTCAATCCATTTCGATGGACAGATTTCAGGGTATAAACCTAAAAAGGAGGCAAATCGAAGGCTCAATTGGACCATACATAGACCTTATGAACAGGTTGGACGGCAAACAAACATCACGGTGGTCCCTAGGAAGTTTTAAACGATAAGAGTTCAATCTCCACTACTTCCTGTGGTGTGGTCCACTCGAGCCTTCGATCTGTCTCTTTTTTGAGCTCACGCCCTAAAATCATCCATCAAAATAGATGGAAGGCATGGATAAAACATATGCATCGAGGCCCTGATAGCAATGCATGGCAGTCGAAGGCTCAAGTGGACCACACCACATGTTCCTGAATGGGAGCACGTGGCGCTTCATTGGAGAACATAAAAGATCTTGAGTCATTAGATCTCTTGCAAAAAAAGTTTTCAAGTGAGGTCTATCAACAACTACCTCATAAGTAAAATATCACAAAGTCAATAATTTCTTATATCGAACAAATCTTTTCAAGTAAACTTAGGATTATAAAGTCATTCACTATGAAGGAAACGAAGAGATATATACTAAGGCTTCACCAATGTTAACACAATCATAAAGAAAACATGAATAGAGATTCATATACACTTGAGTTAAGAGTTCAATACAAACGGGGGAGTGGAAATTCTTTTGTATACTCCAACGCTTTGGACAAAGGGAATAAGAGAATACATTCTACTTATTGATCAAATGCTATTGTTGATTTTTCCCTCTATGGCATTTGATCTAATACAGTGATAAGAGAATTGAAGCTGGGAGAGCAAAATATCACAAGGGAACTAAAGCACGAGAGAATTGAAAAACCTACCATTAGAAACTTCTTGGGAGGCACAAAAATTTTGGATCAAGCTGAAGTTTATGTTTTCCCTTCATGTAGGTCTATGTGACTTTATGAACAAGTTGGATGGAAAATAAACATCACAGTGGGCCTTATGAAGTGTTAAATGATAGGAGTTTAATCCCACTATTTTCATTGCATGGTCCACTCGAGCCTTCGATCTACCTCCTTTTTAGTCTCATGCTCTAAAAATTATCAGTCAAAATAGCTGGACGGCGTGGATAAAACATATGCATCACGGTGGACCCCATAGAGTTCCTAAAAGGACTAGTCATCTTTAGCTTTGTCCTGGTGGGGGTAGTACACAATCTGCCTCCCTTTGAGGTTATCCCATGAATCGGAACACGTCGTGCATCACCTTCAAAATTCCTTAGCAAAGAATTTGATAATGGATATTGTCAAGATAAAGTGACTCTCCTGAGCAAAGGGCAAGAAATGGAACCGATAAATACCCTTACTACCTTCACCATAGTGGATCTCTCAAATAACAAATTTTAGGAGGATATCTCAAAATCAATTGAGGATCTAAAGTCATTGCATGTGCTCAATATATCCTACAGGCCGACTCCAACATCATTAGGGAGCATAAAAGATCTTGAGTCATTAGATCTCTCGCAAAATTAAGTTGTGTAGTGAAATTCATTTACAACTTACAGAGTTAACATTCCTTGCAGTGTTGAATCTTTCAAAAAACCACATCATAGGTAAAATACCACAAAGTTAACAATTTAATTCTTATATTCACAGATAATTCTTTTCAAGAAAACTTTGGATTATAAAGTCGTTCACTATCAAGTAAATGAAGAGATACTAAGGTTTCACCACCGTCAACACAATCAAAAAGTAAATACAATTGGGGATCCATACGTAATGGGTCAAGAATTGGATACAGATTGGAAGTGAGAATTTATTTGTAGACTCCAAAGCTTTGGACAAAGGGAATAAGAGAATACATTCTATTTATTGATCAAATGCTATTGTTGATTTTTCCCTCTGCGGGCTTTGATCTAATACAGCGACCGATAAGAGAATTGGAGCTAGGAGCAGAGCAAAATATCTCATTGAAAATAAAGCACAAGGGAAGAATGATGGTGTTTATACTTTTCTATGTGGTGTATCCAACTATATGTTGATGGTCGCATCAATGTTCTGTTTCGAAGTCTAAATTATAATAGAAAGGCCTTCTCGTCCTGTTTCGAAGTCTAAATTATAATAGGAAACCCATCTCTAATTGAAAATTGGTGTAACATGTTTTATGTTAGATACAACTAATCAGTTGAGCACCAGCTGGGTGAGTCCATAAATTATGAGCTCCACCTTGGTAAGTCCATAATCATGAATCCTACCAACCAACCAAATATTTGGACCAGATAGTATAAGATGACCGGGGGCCCACTGGTTGATGGCTGAAATCTTGCACCAGTGTGCGACATTGTGATGCAGTTATACACGCTTCCGTGTTGATCAAATGTCATTCACAACTGTTATAAACGCTTTTGTGTTGATCAAACCTCACTAAATGTAATTCCACGTGCCTTTATTATTATCACAAACTCATGAACGTTCAATTTACAAACCCTTTCAAACCTCACAATTGATATCATCAATGCATCCTTGTGCTAGCAAATGAAACAATAGAGCCTGAAGAATCTGAATAAAATATAGCTCTCTCATCAGCGTGTAGCAGCATGATGCACTAATTCAGTCCATCCCTCTCTATATTTGAATGTTTCAGACATTGATGATGGCAGAAAGATATGAAAAATAAAAAGGAAAAAAAGCCTAAATTCATCTGTGTATTTCTCAAAATTCAGATCATACCAAACGTAGCAGA
>PVNU02002094.1:0-47882 GCA_003013855.2 Liriodendron chinense
AGAGAGGTTTCTTCCTCAGGACGATGACCTCTAATGAAGGGATGGATCCTCATCCTAAGGACGGTGCTCCAAGGGACTATCTAACGGCGACAGCTTTCGAAGCAGCGCAACGGGAGAACCGGTTGATCCTGCAAGGTATACAGGCAACACTCGACCAGATTGCAGCATCGCTAGCTCCGCTTCGAGCCCAAGGCGACCAACAACCACCAACCGTTGCTATACGGGACAATCATGTTGTCCGTAGAGCACCCCAGGTGGATAATCGTAGGGCTACACCAGACGATTCAGAACCAAGCGATGATGAGGTCGAAGACATTTTGGTACGACGACCTGCGCTAGGGAATAAGCGTGTGGAACGAGACTATCGGGGCAAAGCTGATCTTCCCAGCTTTAATGGCCTACTTCGAATAGAAGAGTTCCTCGACTGGCTGGCAGAGGTCGAGCGATACTTCGACTATATGGAAGTGCCGGACGACAAGAAGGTAAAACTAATTGCTTATAAATTTAAATCCGGTGCTTCAGCATGGTGGGAAAACCTACAGGTTTCCCGCACCCGTCAGAATAAGGCACCCATCCGAACATGGCCTAGAATGAGACAACTTCTTAGAGCTCGATTCCTCCCTAGCGACTATGAACAAATTTTGTTCCAACAATACCAAAATTGTCGTCAGGGAAATCGAACCGTAGCCGAATATCTTGAAGAATTCCAACGATTGGCTACACGGAATAATTTATCGGAATCAGAGGCACAACAGGTATCACGATTCATTGGTGGATTGCGATTTGCAATCCAGGATCGAGTCCAGATGCATCCGGTATGGACGTTGAGTGAGGCCAACCAATTGGCCACTCGAGCAGAAACACAGTTGTCACGGCCCCCTGCTCGACCCTATCCGGCAACACGAAATCCCAACACCGGACCCACTCAAGATACAACGCTGGCCAAAGGCAAGGAGCCTATAGGAGGGCGTCCTCAACCTCCTACGGTCACGAACCGGGACGGGGGAAGCGGTTCCTCAAGACCTCAACGTACAGCTCCCACTACAGCGGGTTCCAGCAGGATCCCCAATCCATATGGTCGGCCAAGACCAGACCATTGTCTCCGTTGTGGCCAACCAGGTCACTGGTCGAACGCTTGCCCTCAACGCCCTGCAGCACACTTAACTACGAATGAAGGCGGCGTGGAAGGTGAGCCAACAGAAGATAATCCTGAATTGGAACAGGCCGAAGAGGGGGACACAGAAGATGTCGATTGGCTGACTGAAGATCATGGGGAATCGCTAGTAGTAAGACGACTACTTTACGCCCCTAGGAAGGAAGTGCACCCACAACGACATAATATTTTTCGCACAAAGTGCACCGTGCAGGGCAAAGTCTGTGACGTGATCATAGACAGTGGGAGTAGCGAAAATATTGTCTCGAGAATTATGGTGGATAAGTTACATCTGCCTATGACGAAGCACCCTACCCCCTACTCTATCGGCTGGATCAAGAAGGTGAACGAAACCAAGGTAACTCATCAATGCATTATTTCGTTTTCCATTGGTAAAAGCTATAAGGACGAGGTCCTCTGTGATGTGGTTGACATGGAAGCCTGCCACATGTTACTTGGGCGGCCATGGCAATCGGATCGAGATGTGACCCACAGTGGACGGGAAAACATATACATGTTCACCAAGGATGGTCGGAAAATTGTTTTGGCCCCTATGACACCAGACAAACACCCTGAAGCTTCTAAAGTGGAGGGGAACTCTCTCCTTACCATTCGCGAGTTTGTTAAGGAATCAAAGGAAACGGGCGAGATTTATGCGGTTATGGTAAAAGGCGAGGAGCCATGATCCTCTAATATTCCTCAACGCCTTAAACCGCTGCTAGAAGAATTTCGAAGTACTTGGCCTGCAGAGTTACCAGATGAGTTGCCTCCCATGCGAGACATACAACATCACATCGACCTTATCCCAGGGTCCAATCTACCCAACCGACCGCACTATCGGATGAGTCCAAAAGAGTGTGAAATTCTACAGGGACAGGTGGAGGAACTGATCCTTAAGGGTCTTATTAAAGAGAGCATGAGCCCGTGTGCCGTTCCGGCACTCCTTACCCCAAAGAAGGACGGAACATGGCGTATGTGCATCGATAGCCGCGCGATCAATAAAATAACAGTTAAATATCGATTTCCAATACCGCGGTTGGATGACATGCTGGACATGCTCGAGGGCTCCAAGGTGTTCTCGAAACTGGACTTACGGAGTGGATACCATCAAATCCGTATTAGGCCAGGTGACGAGTGGAAAACGGCCTTCAAGACCAAGGAAGGGCTATATGAGTGGCTGGTTATGCCCTTCGGTTTGACCAACGCACCAAGCACCTTCATGCGTTTAATGAACCAAGTGTTGAAGCCGTTCATTGGCCGTTTCGTTGTCGTTTACTTTGACGACATTCTAATATACAGTCAGGATGAAACGGAGCACATGACCCACATCAGAAAAGTGCTACAAGTGTTGGCCGACAACAAGCTATACTTAAATCTGAAAAAGTGTAGCTTCTTAACTGATCAATTATTGTTTCTGGGGTTCATCGTGTCGTCCACGGGTATCCGAGTGGACGAAGAAAAGGTACGAGCTATTCGGGATTGGCCGACTCCGACAAACATTCATGAGGTACGAAGTTTTCATGGGTTGGCGACCTTCTATCGTCGATTTGTGCGGAACTTCAGCAGTATCGTCGCGCCGATTACCGACTGTATGAAGAAGGGTCCGTTTCAATGGACCGAAGGGGCTGAGAAGAGCTTTGCAGAAATTAAACATCGGTTGTCCACTACCCCGGTTCTGGTACTCCCTAATTTCGACAAGCTATTTGAGGTAGAATGCGACGCATCTATTGTTGGCATTGGGGGAGTCCTTTCTCAGGAGGGCAGGCCGGTTGCCTTTTACAGTGAGAAACTATCGGTTAGGGAGACGGTGATCGACCTACCACGTCCACCCTGCGTCATTCTTTTAGTAAAATACGCTTTCTTAACTTCTCATTTTTACTCCTCTTTCCCACCGCATTTTGCAATTTTCCATTCTGTTATTCCATCCTTGCAGAAAAAGATCAGAAGCTTTCTTTGAATATTTCTGGTGACTCGTTGCCCGAGTTGTTTGGGGCCAATGATTTAGCAATGCTAGTTGAAGATTGAAGAGAGATTCTAGGCTTCGTTATGCTCTTTGAGGATGAATTGTCTATAACCCTGATGTAGAACGGGTCGCTGATTATTTCATGACCCAGATGGAGCAAAAGAAGACTGTTCGGGGTCGAAAGTGATCCGGACCGTCAGGACCATAAATCGGTCGTATCTCACAATCCGGAATGAGTTACGGGACGTATAATATATCAATTTGGGGTAGCTCAAGCTACTTTAGCCAACCAACCCCGCTACGCCGGGTTGTCCAAGCCGGAATCGCAAGAATCGACCGTATCGACGGTCATTATGCTAGTTTATTTTCAGTTTTACTATTTATAGTAAGTTTTACTTCGATCATAACTTTGCATCTGTAGGGCTTTAGAGTTAGTGTCGAACATGAAAAGGGCTTAGAATATTTAATAGAACAACGTAGTTGACGCCGTTTGAAAACTTTCTATTTTTGGCCGAAAACTAAGAGTTCTAGTAGGATTGAACGACTTCTATAAATAGTAAGTTTACTATTTATAGTAAGTTGCATTTTCTAGGAGTTTTAGTTGGAGTTGGATTCTGATACTTTACCTAGGGTTTAGTTTCCTATTTATATGCATTGTAATTTCGTTATTATTCATTCAATTATCAATAAATCAATTATTTGGAATTTATTTTCTCTTTTTATCTTTTATTTCTTCTCGTGGATTCGAGAACTATCGGTTAGGGAGACGGTGATCAACCTACCACGTCCTCCCTGCGTCAAACCCAGATACAGAATTAGGCTTCATCTTTAGTGAGGGCAAATACCATCTTAAGAAAAGGAAGTTCATAAAGTGGCTTTCCTTACACAAAACCAAATAAAAATAAAGATTATTCTTTTTTTTTTTTTTTACAAAAACTAGAGACCACGCTACTCCTACAGTGGTACGTGAAATCTTCTCAAAAAGAAAATGAAAAAATAAAATAAAACCTTCTACGTATCATCCAATACAAATTGGGTGGCAAATTGAAAATTACAAACACATAATATGGCAATTTTGAAGAAGAATAATTAAATATAATTTAGAAATTTAAAAAAAAAAAAAAAAAAAAAAAACTTATATTTGTTGCAGACTTGCCAAATTCCCCTACTCAGGTGGGAGAAAACCAAAGTAAATATTGTCACTTATATCCCTGAAAATAATTAATTAATTACATTTTGCTATTTATCAATGGCTAAAAATTGTTGTTATGGTCTAGCCCACCTAATGAGTGGATGGGACTGATTTTGGTGCAGGGAACCAACCTATTCGAAGGGTTGGATGTGGTATGAACATGATAGGTTGGAAATAAGTTATTGAGTGGACAATAACTAGTAATCAAACTGGATGAACCGGGAACCTTCTTAAAATGAAAAGAAGAAAATAAAAGTTCTGCATAATATCACTATCAAGTTGGGTAGAAAATTCGCAATTCCAAACATATTTTATGGCATTTATGAAAAAGAATAATTAAATAGAATAAATTAAAAAGAAAAAAAAAAGGCCAGAACTTAACAGTACTTGCAGAACAGATACTGTTATTCTATCCTTGCAAAAACAGATAACAAGCTTTGAATTTCTAGTAACTCATTGCCGGAATTGATGAAGGTCAATGATCTAGCAATGCTTGTTGAAGATCGGAGAGATTGGGCTTCTTGAGGGCCAATCATCTAGCAATGCTTGTTGAAGATCGGAGAGATTGGGCTTCTTGAGGGCCAATCACCTAGCAATGCTTGTTGAAATGGGGCAAATACCATCTTAAGGAAAGCAAAGTGGATTTTTGCATTCAAGTTCAGCTGCATCAAGGCTTCGTAACTCTCCTTTTTGCGAGGAAAGGTTAAAAAGAAAGAGTCCAGCTGTTGCACAATAATTTACGGTCCAATTAGCAGGTAAATTCCAACTTTTGATATGCATGTGACATCCATCCCCATCCTATAAATTGGCTCAGTTATTGAGATTACCTTATGCAAAGATCACCACTTGCTCTCATCCAGTGGACCACACTTGTACTTTGTTACCTATCAATGGTAAATATTATTGTTATGGTGTGGCCCAGCTAATTTGTGGATGGGGCTGATTTTTTTACCAGACTATTCTCATGGTGGAGCCAACCTACATGAAGGGTTAGATGTCACAAGAACATGATTGGTTGGAAGTAATTCACTGGTGGACAGTAACTTATGGTTCAACGACTTCGACTTGAAAGCTTCTCAGAAAGAGCTAAAAGAAACGAAATGAAAAATAAAATTACTAAAAGAAAAGAAATGAAAAAAGAACATCACATATTAATCACTGCCAATATTAAAATTCCAAATGCACAATCTGATATTTCTGAAGAAGAATTATTAAATATAATCATAATAATAATAATAAAAGTACTTACAGATTTTCCAGATTTGTCAAATTCCCCAGCTCAGGTGGGAGCGAACCAGAGAAGTTATTTGAGCCTATATTCCTGAAAATAATAAAATAAAATAAATTAATTATTTCGCAGCCAAAAGTACCTTGTTTTTTTGCCTGAAATCACTGCAATAACCTTCATCAATTTTCTGTTATTTGAGAACTGAACACGCAAATGGAAGCATGCTAACTTGTGGTGCAGCCAAAACCTTTCCTGCTAATGTCAGGTCCTATGATGAAGTCATGAAGGGGGAAGGGATTAGCTGGTGCACCGCACACCAGCAAGCTCTCTGCTGTATTGACGTCACCAATTTCTGTGGGCCCCACCATGAGGTTCTTGGTATATCCAAACCGTCCTTCCATTTTGCGACATAGTTATAAGGGATTAAGCCAAAAATAAGACAGATCCATTGATTAAGTGGAACACATTGCAGAATGCAGTGGGAGATTGAACATCTACCATTGAAATCTTCTTGGTGGTCACAGAAGTTTTGGATCAATCTGATATTTGTTTTTACCCTTAATCCAGGTCCGTGTGACCATATGAACAGTTTGGATGGAAAATAAACATCATGGTGGGTCCTAAGAATGTTTTAACCGTGAGAACCATTGTCCCCACTGGCTTTTGTAGTGTGGTCCAATTGAGATTTAGATATATTTTAGTTTTTGGATAATAGCTTAAAATGTTCTCGTAAACTGAATGGACAGTGTAGATATGTTAAATATATCATTGTGGGGCCCACATAATCGTGATTTTCTTTGAACAGCGGAGCTCAACGACTGACGCAGTTGTCTGCAGGCGACTCTTACTCACACCAGTAAATTGGCTGCTGTAGCGTACACCAGCCATCCCACTTCCGATGAAGGGGAGCAGATAAGGTACGGGCTTGGCCCACCCAAGACCATGCGGACCTTACCATGGGGATCACCTTATGTATGTATTCTATATCCATACAGTCCATTCATTTTGCCGGATCATTTTATGGCACCAGCCTAAAATTGAAGCAGATGCAATTCTCAGGTTGACAATACATAGGAAACAGCGGTGATTGACCAATAACAGGTCACATAGGTTGAATCAAGATGATATTTGTTTCGTTTCCCTTCATCCAGGTTTATGTGACCTTATCAACAGGTTGGATGAAAAATAAACATTACTAAAACAGTACCGTGGGCCCTAGAAAGGTCTTAATGGCAGGGCATTCAATCACCACTATTTCCTATAGTATGGCCCACTTGAGATTTGGATCTTCATTATTTTTGGACTCATGCCCTAAAATGATCATATGGTAAAACGAATGGGAATTATGGATATAGAATACATACATCAAGGTGGGTCCCATGGTAAGGGCCGCACCATCTTGGGTGAGGCTAAAACCACACCTAATCTAATGTAGGCAAAACGTGGTGAGATCGAACACCATCTCTCCCATAGGATAACTATTCTGAATCCACGAAGCTATCGGGACTCCTCAAATGATCTTCCTTGAATCCACAAGACCTCTTCGAATCCACGAAGAACAAGAGAAAATCAATGTTTTTCTAATAAATGAGGAATAATATTCAATAATCAATTAAAAACAATTTTAAATAACCTTAAATAGAAGAAAATAACCTTAAGAAACCCTAGAAACGTAATCAAAGAGTTCTAGTTAAAATAGAAAACAAATTTGTAAAATCGGTGCAAATTTGCGCATCTACTCGCACATGGTCGGGCGCCTGCTGAACTAAAAAACAGTCCAATGAGTAATCTAGAAAATTTGACGAATTTCAAGCACCCGATGAAACGTGGTTAGGCGCCTAACATTGCTAACGGCTCAAAAGCGTCAAAAGTGTTGGGAAACTGTTGGGAATCTTGGAGTTCATGCGCCCGGTGACGTGCTGTTGGTTGCCCGACGTTGCCAACTAGTCAAAATCGTTAGAAAAACCGTCGAGAAATCTGATTACGATAGCCCGAATCCATCGAAAACTGTCAGAAATCCATTCTTTTGTAACTTTTTCCTAGATTTTTTCAGCCCTTTTTCCTTTGAGAATGTCGTCATTCCTCATCCTCGGTCCAGGGGTTCTCTCCCTACATCAACCTCCCCCACTTGAAGAAAACTCGTCCTCGAGTTTCGTTTCAGGTTAGGGACACGATTCACTTTCAACTTTAGAAGCCGACGTTTTCTTTTCTTTCTCAGCTTCTGCTCCACCTCGTACAAGAGATACAGCTCTTCAACCATGTCGGTTTACTCGAGAGCATCTTCCTTATCATATTTCAATTCTTCGAACACATTGTTAATAGTGTCCTGCAGCTTTTTGATATTTGATGTTCCATCTATAGCTTTATCAATCCTTGGAATCTGGATCTCTTCAACAATACTCGGGCTAATAATGCCTTGAATCTGCTCTTCGGATCACTGCAAAACTGGATCAACAACTTCGGGGATGTTCATAGACACCTCCTCATTGTCCTTCACATCCGAGATATTGATCTCACCTTCCTTCTCAAGATTTTGAGTAATCTTAAGGACAATGGTGGCCTGAATTTCAGAGACCTCCTTTGAACTTGCATTAAATCCTCCCAGATCCGGTACATCGTCTTTCGATTTCTTAATGAAAGCTTGTATGATTACGGGTGACCGTTACCGCACTTTAAAAGTTTTAGGTAGGTTTTTCGTATCCATAGGGGCCACTTGCATGCCACCATGGAACCCAACAACCGGTCGTAACTCCAGCTCAAAATAACATGATTCTTACCATAGAATGTGGAATTGTTGGGATATTACTCGAAAATCATTGGTGTATTTGAATCATGATTGTAGTTGTTGTTTCATCCGTGGTCATGAACGCATGGGCGCTTTCATCTCTCGCATTCGCTGATTTTGGAGTTGCTCCCACCAAGCCAAAGGGCACCCCTTCAACTTTAAGGCTACATATTAAACCTTCTTCTACTCAGGCATCTGCATGAGTTCGAAGATGCGTTCAACTTCATATAGCCAGTCCTCGACATGACTCGGGCCATTGAAGTGAGGAATATCAACCTCTGTGTAGACTCGACCCATTCAATCTATCATATCTATACCATAAACAATCATGCTTTTGTGATATTCTGCTTTGCGGTCGAATCTAGCCTGTAGCTCTTGCATAGCTTAACGATTCTTATGCTGGAGTGTCTCAAACGTCTTCTCGAAAGTCGTCACTTTGAGAAGATATCCCTGGATCACTGTCCAAAGGATTTTGTCGTAGCCTTCACGCATAGATACCAATCTGAGGTTCTTCCTCGCTCTGATACTAATTAATGTGGGGTGAAACATGGTGAGATCGAGCACCGTCTAACTCACGGGATAACTACTCTGAATCCAGGGAGCTATCGGAACTCCTCAACCAATCTTTCTCGAATCCACAAGGGGATATCTCGAATCCACAAGACATTTTCTTCGAATCTACGAAGAACAAGAGAAAATCGAAGTTTTTCTAATAAAAGAGGAATAATATTCAATAATAAATTAAAAAGAGTTTAAACAACATTAAATAGAAGAAAATAACCCTAAGAAATCTTAGAAATATAATCGAAGAATTCTTGTTAAAATAGTAAACAACAGAAGTTTAGTCTGTACACCATGATATGCGTACCACTTGCTTACACAAAACCAAATAAAAATAAAGATTATTCATTTTATTTTTTATTTTTACAAAAACTAGAGACCACCTTATTCATACAGTGGTAGGTGAAATTGTCTCAAAAAGAAATTGAAAAAATAAAATAAAACCTTCTGTGTATTATCCATTACAAATTGGGTGGCAAATTGGAAATTACAAACACTTAATATTTCAATTTTGAAGAAGAATAATTAAATAGAATTTAGAATTGAAAAAAAAAAAAAAACCTTATAGTGTTGCAGACTTGCCAATTTCCCCTGCTCAGGTGGGAGAAACCAAAGTAAATGTTATGACTTATATCCCCGAAAATAATTAATTAATTACATTTTGCTATTTATCAATGACTAAATTTGTTGTTATGGTCTAGCCCACCTAATGAGTGGATGGGACTGATTTTGGTGCAGGGAACCAACCTATTCAAAGGGTTGGATGTGGTGTGAACATGATAGGTTGGAAATAAGTTATTGGGTGGACAATAACTAATAATCCAACTGGTTGAGCTAGAAACCTTCTTAAAATGAAAAGGAGAAAAATAATAGTTCTGCATAATAATCACTATCAAGCTGGGTAACAAATTCGCAACTCCAAACAGATTATATGGCATTTATGAAAAAGAATAATTAAATAGAATAAATTAAAAGGAAAGGCCAGAACTTACAGTTCTTGCAGACCTGACAAATTCCCCAGCTCAGGTGGGAGCAAACCGTTGAAGCCATTGTTGCTTATACTCCTCAAAATAAATAATTAACTATATTTTGTTATTTATCAGTGTTTAGAAATTGTTGTTACGGACTGGCACACCCAATGAGTAGATGGGAATGATTCTCATACAAGGCTATATACCCTCATGGTGGATCAAACCTCTTGAAAATGTTGGATGGCAATGCACCTGATGAGATGGAAACAATTCACTGGGTGTGAAGTTACTTATGGCCTAACTGGTTGGACTAAAACCCTCTCAAAAAGGAAAAGAACAAATTAATAATGGCGCAAACTAATCACTGCAAAGTTGGTTGGGAAATTAGAAATATCCATGGTATTTCTAAAGAAGAATAATTAATTAAAAAAAACTTATAGGTGTTGCGAACTTGATAAATTCTCCACCTCAAGTAGGAGCGTATCATTGAAGTTATTGTAGCTTATATCCCTGAAAATAAATAATTAATTATATTTTGTTATTTATCAATGGTTAAAATTGTTGCCAGGTCTGGCCCACTTAATGAGTGGGATGGGAATTATTTTCATGCATGGCTGTCCTCACGGTAGAGCCAACCTATTGGAAGGATTGGATGTCATATAGATATGATAGGTTAGAAACAATTCACTGGGTGGACAGTAACTTATGGTCAATTTCATGGACTTCAAACCTTTTAGAAGGAAAAGAAGAAAATAAAAATGCCACATATTAGTCACTGCCAAGTTGGTTGGCAAATTCAAAGCTCCAAACACATTCAGCTAAACATTGTTATTACCCACATAATGAGTGGATCACGCTGATTTATTTTTGTACTAGGTGGGCGTGTGTGTGTGTGTGTGTGTGTGAGAGAGAGAGAGAGAGAGAGAGACGTATCAATCACTTCCAACTCGGGTGGCAAATTCAAAGCTCCAAACACATCATGTGGCATTTGTGACGAAGAACTTTTAAATAGAATTTAAAAAAGAAAAAAAGAAAAAAATCAGAGCCTACAGTTGTTGCGGACTCACCAAATTCCTCAGCCTATGTGTGAGCCCACCAACTACGCTATTTAAGCTTATATCCTTAAAAATAAATAATTAATTATATTTTATTATTTATCAATGGCTAAATATTGTTGTTATGGTTTAGACCTCCTAATGAATGGATCCGGATTGCGTCCTACCCCCGCGGACACATTCCGTCCGGGCAGACCTGTGGAGGGGCCCATTGTGATGTATCCGTTTATCCACTCTGTTCATCCATTTTATAAGATCATGCTTGTAAGTGGGCCCAAAAACGAGGCATATCCAACGATCAACTGGGCCACACCAAATAATGAGCGGACCCTAGTGTCGTCATCACTAGGTTCCTATCACTATTTGGTGTGGCCCACTTGAGCGTCTGATCTTCCTACTTTTTAGTGTCATATCTTAAAATGATCTTATAAAATGGATGGACAAAGTGGATAAATGGATACATCACGGTGGGCCCCTCCAAAGGTCTGCCTGGATGATAATGCGTCCAGGCGAGAGCAGGACGCAAAATCCGCGTCCCTAATGAATGGATGAGGCTGATTTTTTTATAGGGCTATTTTTGGCGGAGCCAACCTATTGGTAGGGCTGGATGCCGCGTAAACATGGTATATTAGAAGTAATTCATTGGTTGACACTTATAAATCAACTGGTTGCACTTGAAACCTTCTTAAAAAGGAAAGGAAAGCAAAATACAATTGCCACATATTAATCACTATCAATTTGAGGTGGCAAATTCAGAATTCCAAACACATCATTTGGAAATTTTGAAGAAGAATAACGAAAAAAGAAAACAGAGCTTAAAGTTATTGGAGACTTTCTAAATTCCCCCGCTCAAGTTGGGGAAAACCAGAAAACCAGAGAAGTTATTTGGCTTATAACCCTAAAAATTTATAATTAGTTATCTCTATAACTACGTGGAGTCACTACAAGAGCCTTCATCATTTTTTAATCATTTGAGAACTGAACATGCAGCTGGAAATAAGTTTACTTAAGGTGCAGTGGAACCATATTGGCCAACATGCCACTTGTGTAGAACATACCTACCATTCTCCTGTTAGGTCCCATGATGAAATTCATTTAGCTCAAAAAATCAGGCGAGTCTGCTCATTAAAATGGCCATGCCTGGATGTTGAGTCTGATGGTTATCTATTGACACAAGAAAGGATGTGAAATAATAAGAAGAAGATAGCCGCATTCCTTAACTAGGTAAAACCTTGAATCCAAAAGGCAAAAATTCTTGAACACACAAGAAATTTTTTATAATTGTATTATTGAATAATCAATCTAGAATGCTTGATTACACCACTTATATGAAAGATTCAAACCTTAATAGAAGTCCTAATTCGACTAAAATAGATATTATCTGAAATAGTAAATTTTATAAAAGAAAATAGAAAGCCCTAAATTAACCTCACCAATATATTCTAGGCATAATTACAATTAATTTATAATAAAAAAAAAAGTTGTAAATCTAAAAGTCTAAAATAAAGGAGATGATAAAATTAAAATTGACTAAAAATAATATTTTTTCTTAAAATCACAATTTTTAACTAGGAGGGTGCATTACCTCTTGAAATGGACGTGACCCACTACCTGGGTCAATTGACCCCAGATGGACCGCTACATAATGATAAATAGGTTATAACAATACCCGAATCAAAAGTTATGACTGATTTATAATCCAAACTTTGAGTGAAAATTTCTCCTTATCTGGAATGAATTTCTTCAATCAGGACAAGCCTGGGGGCCAGTCAGGTCATGCCCCATGAAGGAATAGCCCTGAATCTAACGGACTACATCTACTTTTACTTAGAGTTCTTTCAATCCAGTTGTACCAAAAATAGGTTTGTGACCCATTCTACATCATCTACTCATTCCAGCAGTGCAGTCTCCTATTGAGAGGTCTGACCTGATATGCCATGTGTCCTTATTTGGGGCCTACAATTTTGAATGGTTCGGACTCCCACTATGTGGCATCTTGCAGGAAAGAAGTGGCTTCACGACAAGATGTGCCCCACTACCTTAACGATTCAACCATTCATCTAAAAGTTTCCACAGTGATGTCCCAAGCAAGGATGAATGGTTATGAACTTCCAATCACTAATTGTTGTCTAATATATGGCAAAGATTCCACATACTATAACTTAATCATGTGAACTACTGAATGTTTACTTTTTTTGTTTAAAAAATAAATAAAATGAAAAGTATTTTAAATTTTCGTTTTCCCTTGAAAATGATTTGAAAAAATAAAAAACCAAAAAAGGTGTTTTATTTAATCTCACATTGGATAGAGATGGGGAAAAACTTTGGTTTAGAAGTTGGTTCTTTTTAGTTTACTTACTTGAAAGAAATGGAGAGAGAAATAATCAGGTTGGGTGTTCTAGTGCACGGGTGCGCACACTCGATCACGAGCACGGGCGAGGGTGAGGGCATGTGCAATGAGTCTATAGTGGCAATAATTGGAGCACTTCGCACTTTGCGCACGCGAACCATCTTGAGATGGTGCGAGTCGTGGTGTGAATGTAGGAAGGAATGACTGATTGTGACTGAGAGCCTTATATAAGGCTAAGTTTTCTGACTGCTGAAGATGTGACCATTGTGCATGAAACGATCCTGCAACTATCATAACCATGTAGAAATTGTTGTAGTAAACAGCAAACATGTAATGATTATGGCCATGCAGCCGGCAATAGACAGAAAACAATCATAAATGGCTAGTTTCCAATAGTTAGAAGCAACCATAAACGACTAGTTTTCAATAGTCAGAAAATGACCATATGAATTATGAGCCCAGTCATAACCCCCACCCCCTTGTGACTATATAAGCAAAGCTGACTAGGTTCATTTCACAATAATTTGAATTTGAGCTAGAAAACAAATAAAAATCACTCTCCTTCTTACAAGTTAATACTAGATTCAAACTCACTGAGTTCAGAGTCAATCATTGAGTCTGCCAGAGACTCACTACATTAGTCAAGTTCCAAGAGTGGTCCATTCGTGATTACTGCATGCGAGACCAAACAGGCTTATCGTATCCTAAAAGCAATTCATCAGTAACCCATCAGCGATCTCTGATCTGAGAGGAAAGGGGGTGAATCACACTTTAAGGACAACATATATTATATTCTTTTTGACTTGATTGTATCCCTCTAAGAGGAGAGGGGTGAGTTATATGCTCTTCTTGATCGTATCCTGAAAGCAATTCGTCAGTAACCTATCAGCGATCTCTAATCTCCAAATTACATTTTTGAGAATATTTTCCAACAATATTAAAGCGTGATTCCTAAACATGGATTCTAAAAGTGTTGCATCAATCAAGCTAATGAACCAAGACCTGATACGGCTTGACCGGTTCGATGGCACAAATTACACAAGGTGGCAAGATAAACTAAAGTTCCTTCTGACTGCCCCAAAGATCTTCTACATTTTGGATCCAAACCTACTAACCACCACTAGAAGCGACTAATAACAATACACTAGAACAAATTGTTGCCATAATCAAACGGCAAGAAGATGAGTTGCTATGTCGCGGTCACATCCTGAATACCTTGTTTAACCGACTATACGACATGTACACAGGAACTACTTCAACAAAAGAAATCTAGAATGCGTTGGAATAGAAGCACAAGGCCCAAGAAGAAGGAACTAAGAAATTTCTTATTGTCAAGTATCTCTATTTCATGATGGTAGATGATAAGCCTCTATTGGCCTAAATTCATTAACCATAATTGATTGTAAACCAAATTAAGACCCAAAAAAAAAATAGATATACCTGAATATTTCCAAGTTGGGGTTATAATAGCTAAATCGCCTTTAAGTTGGAATTATTATAGGAAGAAACTGTTGCATAAATCTAAGAGTTCACCTTGGAACAAATACAAAAAAACTTTCGAATCAAGGAAACGTCTCAAAATCGAAACAAGAAGGTCAACATCAATGGTGCATCTTCATTAAAGGTGAGTGTAGTAGAAAAGACATCTCAAAACAGTAATTTAAAAAAGAACGACTCTTTAAAATTTAGTTTTATTTTCATGAAGTGCTTCCCTATTTCAGTCAAAAATTCTTTGACCCTATCTGTATCGGGCATGACACACTTCATGGCCTCTGAAATCGAATGCTTCGTGATTTTGAAGCACATTTTATTGGACTTTATCCAAGCTTTATACTGAACCTTTACCTCTTCATTGTTGTCATTTGAAGGCTTAGAAGGTTTTGGCTCTTCTAGGGCAATGTCCAATTTCATGCACCCCAAGACAATCTCAATGGACTCCTTCCATGTGGTATAGTTAGAGTTGGTCAAAAAGGACACCGTATTATAAATGTTTAGAATGTTAACTACATATTAAACTCAAGTTAGACGATGTATTATAAAGCATTAAGCAAATAAACATTCAATTGATTGGGGCCTTACAATTGAATTTACCAGGATAAAAATGGGCCCAACCAATCAATCCTGGTGAAAATCGACCACATCATCATAACTCCTTCTATGGGTGGTACTTATGACATTCAAATTATTCTCTTGTACATGAAGCTAAATAATGTCAATGATGTAAATCCAAGACACTCAACATCAGCGAGTGAAATGAGTCTCTTGGCCTTACACCACCAACACCGTCTACTCCACACCCTCTACATTCACGCTAGGCAGGTTCGTCTGTGTTTTCATCATTGTCCACATTGACTGTAAATGCAACTGCATGCAATCCTTTCCATGAATCCTAATAACAAGTCTAGATTCATGAAAATCTTCACTGATTGAAGTCACTATGGTGGCTAACACTAGCATATTTAATCCCACAAATTTAGACTTAGGATTGTGATTTTAATCCTACCCTCAATGGATTATACATAAATCAGTTTGATATGGCCCAATGAGCAGCTGACATTAATTGTTGAAAAATGAGAAATACACAAGGTAAAACAAACATTTATATTTCACATCCCTTTTCATAAGTCATGTCTGCTCTTAAAGGATGGGTAATGGGCCTAATTAGAACTTATCCTTATGATCTTTACACCAACAAAGTACATTCCATAACAAGCCATATATTCACAAGATGGGCAATCTAGACAGTATATATATATATATATATATATATATATATATATATATATATATATATATATATATTGCTTGAAATGGACAATTGGATCCAACAATCATGGTCCATATAGATGGATAGTTTGGATCCGACAAGAAGGGTCCATATGATAATGTATCAAGTATCATAAGTTGCTCACTCAGTGAATGCTCTAGATGGCACACCCACATAAAAATAGTTTAGATCCAAGTTTAAAGCCCATTCTTAGTTTCTTAAATGTGCAAGGGGCTCACTAATTGATCCCATCAATTATGAGCCTAAGACTGCCTTAAGAAAATGAGGCCCAACAAGACAACGAAAATGGTGAGGCATTGTCCCAATAATCCAGGCCCTGAAGAGGGTTGTTATTTTATTTATTATTATTATTTCTTTAATGTGTTGGTCTTAATTGGGCTTCTAAAGGAAAGAGGGTTTAGAAACCCTAGCCCCAAAAAATGAGCCCCTCTAGCTAGTCGTCGCCCCTTTCCTCCTTGTGAATGTGAGGATCGGGGATTAGGCCATCGCTTGACCGAAAAAAATCATCTGACAGTCAGTGACTCAAATCCAAAACTATGGTAGAGCGGTCCCTACTGTCCTTTCCTCATTTCCTTAGACAAGTCATAGTTAGCGCACTTTGCACTTCACACTTCGCACTTCTCACATGTCGCAGATTAGTCACTCCCTCGAGACCTTACATGAACCGTTGCGAGACGATGTGAATCGCAATGCGAAGGAAGGAATGATCGATTGAGACGGAAAGCGTTATATAAGGTTAGTTTTTTTACTGTTGAAGATGTGACCGTTGTGCATGAAATTGTCGTGCAACAATCATAACTATGTAGAAATTGTTGTATATTTAAACAACAAACATGCAACGATTATGAACATGCAGCCAACAACAGATAGAAAACAGTCATAAATTACTAGTTTCCAATAGTCAGACACAACTATAAACGACTAGTTTCCAACAATTAGAAAATGACCATACGAGTTATGAGCCCAATCATAAACCCCAGCCCCTGGTGCCTATATAAGCGAAGGCCTGTTGAGTTCATTTCATAGCAATAGAAGCAATTCAAATATCAGCTAGAAAAAACAAAAATCAGTCTCATTTTTACAAGTTAGTAACTTGAACTCACTAAGTTCAGAGTCAATCACCGAGTCTGTCAAAGACTAATTACGTTAGCCGAGTTCCAACTGTGATCCATTCATGATTGGTCCCCCATTACCAAAAAGGCTTGCCATATCTTGGAACCAATTCGTCAACAACCCATCAACAATCTCAGATATAAAAGGAGGGGCCAAATTATGCTTTAAGAATAATATATATTGTACGTGCTTAAGCTTGATTAATCAAAGTTCTTCTTTTGAGAATATTTTCCCAACCATGAATGGTTGCGAAAAGTTGACCATCCTCATCCATTGCAGACATGTGCCCAAACCATGGTTTTGATCATCCGCCCATGTATAGAGCCTTGTCTATCTCTACATAAGCGCAGCTTTGAATATGGCACAGGTGCTCAAATTTGAAAGGGTTACTCCAAAGATAGGCCGCGGTATACCAAACAAACTTATAGCTAAAGCAATTTTTTTTTCAGCCATCCTTTTTTTTTTCTTTTTTACACACGCGCACACTCATACCCACACACCACAATGGATACTCCAAACCATGACCTCTGTGTTGAAACTCTTATGTGTCTACCACTCAATTGTTGGGGAGTCTTCAAACGATGCACGAACTGGGTGCTCCGACCGGCCGGACGGCTTGACCCAGATGCAGTTGGAGAACCCCTAGACGTTTTTCATTGTGCCCAGACCGGTCGGCCGACCGGTCGTCAGTGGGCTCCGACCGGTCGGGCGATCGGTCGGATGTGAGGCAGGGTCGGATGCAATTCTCCCTGGATTGATTTTGTGAATGCCGACCGGTCGGCCGACCGGCCGGCTGTGCGCACGGATTCCTTGCGCAGTCCGCAGTACTCCGCAAGGTGTTTCTATTTTCGAATTTCTTCCTATTTAAGGTGTTGTAATCCGACCTAGAGAGGTATCCTAAGGTGTCCAAGGTTTCCTATTTGTACTAGGAAGAGGGGAGAGGAAGTGTGTGAGAGATAATTTGGGATTTTCTCTGTGTTTCCTTGCTTTGTGGGCTGTCAATCTCTGTAATCTCTGATATTCATAGTGGATCACTTTGTGCCGTGGTTTTTTAACCGTTTAGGGGTTTTTCCACGTAAAATTCGGGTCTCTTGTGGCGTGCTTGTGTGTGATTGATTGCATCTTGTGTACTCGTTTAATTTTACATTGCTTCACGTGTTCTGCGTTCCGCTTCCGCTGCCGGCTTCTATCCCAACAAGTGGTATCAGAGCCAAAGTTGGGGTGAAGTAGATTCGAATCTGAGACAAGAAGATGGGATCGAGCGCAATGTTCGATATAGAGAAGTTCTCCTGGAAAAACAACTTTGAACTATGGAAGGTGAAGATTGAATCCTTCCTGGTTCAGCAAGGGCTTGATGGAGCTCTTGGAAAGCGACCCAAGGCTATGAAGGACGATAAGTGGACGAGGCTCGACAAAAAGGCAAGGACCTCAATCCTGTTAAACCTTACGGATGATGTTCTCTATCATGTCATGAAGGAGAAGACTGCGACTGAAACGATGGCAAAGCTAGAGAAGGTTTATGCCAAGAAATCTCTAGAGAATCGTATGTACGTGTTGATGTAGTTGTTCACCTTGAGGATGGCTGAGGGAACTGAGGTGGAGGACCACCTGAGCACGTTCAATAGGCTGGTTTGCAAGTTGGTGGAGATCGATGAGCCGATGAAGGATGAGTATCAAGCATGCATCCTGTTGAACTCTCTTCCAGATTCATATGAGTCGTTTAGGGACTCTGTATGCGTAGGGAGTGAAACCATAAGCGTCGAGACCGTTATCTCAGCCCTCCAGTCGAAGGCGATGAGAAAGAAAAGCGGTGACGTGGCTTCCCGTTATTCCTTAGGGGCACTGGTTATGAGGGGAAGAAGTTCTGAGCATGGAGGATATTCCAAATCGAGATCGAGGGCCAAGGGCAAAGGTAAGTCTAAGGTGAAGTGCTGGAATTGTGGCCAGGAGGGCTACATGAGAGGGGATTGTCAAAATCCCAAGTTGAGGCAAGAGAAGTATGGAAATTCTTCTGGGGAAGGAACCAATACTATAGAGGACGGTAGTGACGGTTGTGATGTTCTGACTGTATCTGGCAAGGGATCTCATGGTAGTGAGTGGATCCTTGATTTAGGGGCTTCATGTCACGTTTGTCTTGACCGGAGTTCATTCACGACATACAAGGAGTATGGTGGAGAATCAGTGTTTGTGGGCGATGGAGTCGTTCATAAGGTTGTGGGTGTTGGTACTGTGCGCATCAGGATGTTCGATGGAGTCGAACGAGTCCTGGAAGATGTGAAGCACGTTTCCAAGATGAAGATGAATGTGATTTCTCTTGGTGCACTCAAGGCGAAAGGGTGCGTGTTTATCGGCCGCGATCGTTGTTATGAAGTGATGAAGGCGGCACTCGTGTGTATGAAGGCACGGAAGTGTGGCCATCTTTACATGTTGATCGGGAGCACAATTCACGGTAGAGCTGCGGAAACGGCAGTGAGATCCACGGTTGCTCGTATGTGGCAAGTGCCCAAGGGCCACATGAGAAGAGCGGTAAAGGGCGTGAATTTGCAAGAATAGGGTCGATGGTGGCACGAGAAGCGGTGGAGCTATGATTGAAGATGAGATGACGTTGCAAGGATGTGTTGATTCGACGTTTGAAGCCTCGGTGGAGTTTGTTGGGGAGTCTTTAAACGATGCACCAACTGGGTGCTCCGACCGGCCGGCCGATCGGACGGATAGCTTGACCCAGATGCAGTTGGAGAACCCCTGGACGTTTTTCATTATGCCCAGACCGGTCGGCCGATCGGTCGTCAGTGGGCTTCGATCGGTCGGATGTGAGGCAGGGTCGGATGTAATTCTCCCTGGACTGATTTTGTGAAGGCCGACCGATCAACCGACCGGCCGGCTATGCGCGCGGATTCCTTGCGCAGTCCGCAATACTGCGCAAGGTGTTTCTATTTTCGGATTTCTTCCTATTTAAGGTGTTGTAATCCGACCTAGAGAGGTATCCTAAGGTGTCCAAGGTTTCCTATTCGTACTAGGAAGAGGGGAGAGGTGTGTGTGAGAGATAATTTGGGATTTTCTCTGTGTTTCCTTGCTTTGTGGGCTGTCAATCTCTGTAATCTCTGATATTCATAGTGGATCGCTTTGTGCCGTGGTTTTTTACCCGTTTAGGAGTTTTTCCACGTAAAATTTTGAGTCTCTCGTGGTGTGCTTGTGTGTGATTGATTGCATCTTGTGTAGTCGTTTGATTTTGCATTGCTTCACGTGTTCTGCGTTCCGCTTCCGCTTCCGCTTCCGCTTCCGCTGCCGGCTTCTATCCCAACATCGATGAGTTAAGGACCCAGCCATTCATTTGTTGCATGATTGTATCAGCCTTTTTGACCGGTGGGGCAGCCATCCATTTGTTGAGTTACTGCCCCAAGGTTGAAAAAGCTGACTTTTAGACTTGAAGATCTACACAACCTTATCAGCGGACGAAATGCCCCGATCCTACAAGTATGCTTTTGTGGGACATGTGATTGCATATAGACGGGTGAGATTTGTATTGTTCAATTGATGTCCTCTAGATATCAATCGTGGCAGTCCAAATGATGCTGCTCCGATAATCCAAACCATCCAACTGGAGGCCACGAATGGACGGTTAGAAAAAAACTGATGTAATTAGGACGGTCAACAGATGGTCAATACATAAAAGACGAGATGCATTGATTGCATCCGACCCGCCAATTGATGGCATTGGTGGACTTTTATTTACAACCGTCCATTCCTATCATTAAAAGTCCTTGAAATCTGTGGCTAGGACCATCCTGCCTGGTGCAGTCCTTTTTGGCACGGTAAATTCCATGCCATGGCCAACAAATCAACCAGTGGATTTATATCACCGTATATATGAAGGTGCAAAGCTTTATAAGATACAACCGGTTGCACCGGAGACAAACTAATGTAACAGTTAACCGCCATCATCATTCTGAAAAGTGGTGTTGACTCGTCCACATGGTATGTGGCATTCATGTGCAACCATCCAAACCATCCAGAAACTGTGGATGGAGCATATATGTAAGATTAATCCTAACCATCCAAATGATGCTTATCAGATGAACGGTTAGAAGTAAATTAATGAGTGTTCCAAATTCCAAGGGAAAAGTCGGATGTCTCCAGACCATCCAAAAATCAGCTGACCCACGAACATTTCAGAGATTTGGGTGAAATTAATCAGTGGTCGGGATCGCCTAACAGCAACAGCAGATATTTTGTGCTCTGGGAGAAATTCGATACTTACAGGTAGCGCAGGTGCCTAAAATTGCCGATAAATGATGGCAGGGAACCCTCTATTCCATTTTGTGCCAAATTCCTGCAATATATAGAAAACACTTGGTGACGTGTGACACGTGTAGAAGACCATAGCCGTTCATCAGGTGGGAGCTTACTTTGCAGATTACCTAAGTAACAGAGCTTTAACTCTAAATTGATAGGCCACACGTGTGAATGCTTACTATTGGCTAACTTCCCTTGCCATGCAGTAATATATCTTTTACATGTGTGGCCCACACCATGAGCACATCCATCGGATTGAGTGAACTTTGGAGGGCTATGGTTAATAATCTTAGCCTTGGGTTTGCTTATAATAGACTTAAGCCCAACCTAGGGCTGTCACTGTCAGGCGTGGACCGAACAGTTCACAACGGGCCAAAGCCAACTCAAGTCCTATAGTCGTGTTGGCCCCGGCCCAACCAGACCAGATATTAAGAACAATGAGCTTGACCCTAGCGGCCAAATAATTGACCATGCCCAATCTTTTTAAACGTGCCGAGTCCCGACCTGACTTGCTTTGGCCTATGGATAAAAATGAATCAGATTAGTTATGCCACCCGTCTGAGTTGATTTGGACTTGGTCCGACCCATCCGGTTCGACACCATGAGTCACCCACGGTAGGATGAGTCGGGACAATTCACTCCCGATTTGGGTGAGTCGCTTCTCGACTCGAGACCAGACGGCACAGTTAGTCGCGCCCAATACTTTACCCAGCTACAGTGTGACCATTAATACTCAGGCATCTAGAATGTATACACATGGCATTCATTAACTCAAAGTAAACCGTCCAAAAACATGGGACCAACTCTAGATAATTACTCCTCCAAAGTACGATTGATTGAATGAGCATAACCTTTGATTAATGGATATTTATCCTTGGAATTCAGACCATTGAATAGCTTTCTTTTCAGCTCTACATCAAGTATCCGCCGATCAGCCACTCAAGAATTTAAATAAATATAGGTTTTGATTCAATCCATTTAACGAGGGTCCCGAGATTTGGACGGTTGATCTTAGTTACTTATGCTATGGGTTTACAAAATCTTAGTCCCGGAGTATCAACTATAATGCTCTGCCAGAACATCAAAGCTTGTTAGTTATCGGGTCCACCGTGATGTTTATGAGAAATCCACTTCGTCCATCCGTTTTGTGAGCTCATTTTAGAACATGAGAGAAAAATTGAATCGGATCCAAGACTTAAGTGGGCCGCACAAAAGGAAAAGGTGGGTTAGGGAAATTCCTACTGTTGAAACTTCTCTGGATTCCACCGTGATGTTTATATGCCATCCATACCGTTCATAACGTCATTTGTACTGGGATGAACTGAAAATAAAAATATTAACCTGATTCAAAATTTCTTTGTCCCCACGAATATTTCAACTGTGGATGCTTAATCCTCACGTTTGGGCCCACTTGAATCCTGGATCCGGTTAATTTTTGGTATAACATCCTAAAATGATCTCACAAATCGGATGGACGGGGTGGATTTCTAAAAAACATCATGGGAAAGGCTTTGGCAGGGAATCCGCGTCCCGGTACGGTAACAACAGCAACGACAACGAAAAAACACACAAAATTCGTACAGATATGTGAGGAAAGACAGGTTTTGGAACTCTTCCGGAAATGCCCCTTTCACCTTCAGGTTCGCTGGTGGAACGCTGAAAAGAAAAAAGAATAAAATATAAGTAGGGTCATCGAATAGGTAGTCCACTGCACCTTTACGAACACGTGGTATTTACCCAAAATGATCTAAGCCATTCATCTGGTAGTTCCTTATATGGATGAGCTACTACACATAGATCAAGACGATCAAGAAATCCTAAACATCCAAGGCCCACCAGATATTGGTCCACTTGATAAATAATAATTTCGAACCAAGTTGGCATATCTGAGTGTATACGTACATTTTGGTTATGTGGCAGGTGGATCCACCCTTGGATGAGCAATTACATTGGATCCATGGGTCGCTGGTAGTTGATGACTTAAAAATGGCGTCCCCGCTGCATGGCTCTCCGCTTATGTTCCATTCATAAGAATCAGAAACACCGAAACGTTGTAAAATGGCTCTAAGAGCTCCCACTGCCCATACGCGTGTAAAAAAAAAAAAGTTATAATAAGCCCTTGAAGACCACAACTAATCAATGGCTATGGCAAAGGTGGAAAAAAATAAAATAAAATAAAATAAAATAAAAAAGTAGGAAAGATGTTGGAAATTATCATACGTTTCAAAATGCATGGGGCCCACCCGTGATGTGAATGTGGAATTGAAACCGTGACTCTAGTGTACCTCCTTGCGTACGTGCACCACATATCCCAAGATCATCCACAACAAAAGCTAAGGTAGGTAGGACATCCCTAAAACATGTATATATATTCACTTTTTTGACCCCTCTAAATTTCGGAATGGTTTTCCGGTTTATCCGTTTATCTTAGTGGGATTCACCTGATGACGGGCGCGGATTTCCTGCGAAAGCCTTGCGCAGGAAGTTCCTGCACTGGGAACCAAGGTGGGGCCCAAAGTGATGTTTTTTCATAAATCCACCCCGTTCATCCGTTTTGGGAGCTCATTTTAGGACATTAGAACAAAAATGAACCGGATCCAAGACTCAAGTGGGCCGAAAACGTGAGGATTGAACGTCCACAGTTGAAATATTTGTGGAGCCAGAGGAGTTTCGAATCAGGATAATATTTGTGTTTCCAGTCCATCCCAGTAGTAGTGACGTTATGAATGGTATGGATGTCATATAAACATCACTTTGGACCCAGGGAGGTTTCAACGGTAGTAATTTACCTACCCACGTTTTCCTTTAGTTCGGCCCACTTGAGTCTTGGATCCGGTTCATTTTTGTTCTAATGTCCCAAAATGATCTCCCAAAACGGATGGACGGAGTGGATTTATCAAAAACATCACTTTGGGCCCCACCTTGGTTCCCAGCGCAGGAACTTCCTGCGCAAGGCTTTCGCAGAAAATCCGCGCCCTGAAGTAATGATCAAGGGCTTGATATCATTCCCTGAATTACAATTAGATCATCAAGTTTACACATTCCAATGGGGAGTTTCTTTTTCTGTCCCATCAATGGTGCGGCCCTTCGTATATATGCTCGGTTTGGATCATTGAAACATGCCCCAAATCTATATGTTCTCGTGGATGCCTGTAGTTCCTCTGCTCAGCAGCACGTGCACGATTCTATACACGTTGGGGGATGGATCGGTGATCAAAACCGTTGATGATCTACTGTCATGCACGTGGGAGATGCCTTGGAAATCTTTAAGATTGCAAAATCCAAACGCTTCCATTGATTATCTTCAAATGTACGAGTTTGTAGATCATCAAAAATATTTAAGATTGCAAAATCCAAACGCTTCCATTGACTATCTTCAAATGTACGAGTTTGTAGATCTTCGAGCTAAAATATTTCAAAGAAAAAAGAAATCCAACTGAGTTGGTTTTCTTGGATTCATGTAATCCAAGGTAAGGCCCATCACATAGACGCTTTGGATGGTTTTTATTGACTGCATGGAAATCCTATATGTGAAAATGGTGGGTCATGCCACAAAGATCATCTAGAACGTACAAAAACTGAAACAACCCACTCAGTAGGTGGTACACACTTGTGCATTGGGTCAGGCACTGGTTGTCCTCTTATTCTTATGGTGTAGCATGATTAATGTGTTTGACACAAATACAGTATTTTGTTTGATTTGTATGTGCAAAGCATGCCACAGCTCAAATCGAACAAAATGCCTTCTGACCCCAAGCACCGAAATAGATCAATCAAGTCTATATATATCGACCATCTATCGTGCCACAGATTGAGCAAAATCAGGCAATCGGCGAAAGGGATTGATTTGTCCTTACAATAAGTTTTTTTTTTTTTTCCTTTGAAGAAATTGTTAGGTTTTTTCAAAATAAAAAGAAAAAATAAACTGATGGAACTTTTTTTTAATTAATAAAGAAGATGAGGAGAATGGTTACCACGTTTTGTGATCGTTAGTAACCATTCATTTATGAACTATGATGCCTCCTGATGAATGGAGCATTCTTTAATTTCGAATTAAAGGCGAAGGGATGTTATTAATGGTGGAAGCAATTAATGACGAGACAATACCTTGAAAAGTCATGTATATATAAAAGGGTATATGCCTTTTCATAAAAAAAAAAAAATGCTTTTTAATGTCCCATGAGGGTCTATATAAACTCATCTTTGGGTTCATCTGAATTACAACAACAATTCCAACAATTTCCTTTCATTCTTCTTCATTTTCAATTTCATTCTTCTTCATTTTAATGAGTGTTTTTTGAAAAGTTTCAATTTTCAAGCAGTAAACTACAAACAGTTTTTTCAAGCAGTAAACCGCAAACAGTTTTCAAGGAGTAAATTATAACTAAATAGAAGTCGGGGATATACACTGTAAAAGTGTGTTCGGGTGCAATTTTTCAGCTTTACGGGCTGAAACCCACATTTCTCCGATTTTGGAGAAGGCCTTATTGTATCCTAGAGGCAAATTTGTTGTAACCCTCTTACAAACTGGTTTAATTATCAGTAGTGTGTGAATATCACCTTAAGCCTATTTTTAAGTGAGTTTTTTCCTTTATTTTTATCCAAATGTAACAATTTTAAGGCGATATTATGTCATCTTCTAAGGGTCATCCTGACTTTATTCGAGTATTCACGTGCTCACTCAAGATCCTTTCTCACCACCATCTAACAATGATATGGCGAAACAAATTTAAAAGTAATAAGAATGGGAACGTATACCTAATTAGAATGTTTCGTGTGTAAACTCAAAGTACAATCTTGAGTCCTTGTTTGAGTATGTTTTCAAAATGAAAGCGATAGGGAGAAGGTTATAAAACCCCCTCTTTGAACATGAGAAAGGCATATATAAACCTATGAGCAAATAAAGAGAGAGAGAGAGAGAGAGAGGGAGGGAGAGCCAAGTCGACTCGCCGAGTTTTTGGGTTGGGTCAAGTGGTTTAGGTCTTTGTCCAATGCCTTCTACTGGCCATGGATTGAGAAGAAGAAATGAGAAAAAGTCAAGGAGCGAGGGAGAGCCGAGTTGCATTGAGTAGAGTCGAACAAAGTAGATTCACTAGGTGATTCACTAAATCCACTAGACTTAGTTTGAGTTCTAGGCTAAGTTAGGCCACGTTAACAATACTAAAGTAGGTAAATCATCTCACACAATTTTTTCAATAAAAAACCTAAATTTGTAATAGTTTCTAGTTTAATTCAACGACTCACTGACTTAGGATTGAATTTAAGTTGAGTCTATGTCAAGTAGACTTGGAATCATTAGAGTGAGAGCTAAACAACCAGTCGAAGTGATTGATCGCTGAACTCACACAAAGTCGTGTCGAATTCCAACCAAGTCACATCAAGTCACACTGAGTCGAGCCGAGTCAAACCAAATTCAGGTTGAGTCAAGTCTAGTTTGAGTATGAGTATGTTCCAACCGTATTCTAGAGGATTTCACATAAAACCAGGTGGGTGATTCTTCTAGTTTTGTTAACTGCAAATTATACAATTATATTTCATACACTTTTAATCCGATTATCATTAAGATTAACCGAAATCTAAGCTTATACCTAAGATAATAGGGTTGACAAATTTATTAAGATCAAAACATGAATATACCTTGATTTTTAAAAAATCACTATGATTTAAGGATCAAATTCAATATAGAATTGTGTATTTGTATTGATATGATGAATTTATTGGATTAGAATGTTGATTGTGAGATTTCATTCATATTACATGCATACATTCATTGAATGAGAATTGAAATTGACATCCCTTATGCACTGCCTTGGGTTTCCTAAAATGATGTGCTTGGTACTTTCTCCTAAGTTCCTAAAATATAATCACAGGCATTCTGCCTTTAGACCAAAAAGGAACACGGTACTCTGCCAATGGATTGTCTTAAAATGACATGCTTGGTGCTCTACTCTGGAAATTCCTAAAATGAATAGGGTGCATTGCCATGGATTCCCTAAAACGAAGCATGGGTGCTTTACCCTGGAATCATCCTAAAATTTCGTGTATAGGTGCACTGCTCTAGACTTTCATAGAAGTATGGATTGACCAGTGATGAAGTTCATAACTTAAGGGAAACATTGCATCCGGTGTATCTCTTGCATTACCATTTATGATATTACTTCATTATGCTTTATTTTAACTTTATTTTGATAGCTGTATAAATTAAAAAAATTCAAAAGTTGGAAGAGTATGATCCCACTGAGTTGTTTTACTCACCCCAATTAATAATTTTTACAGGCGTCGAGTTGGAATATTATGAGTAGTTACACCTCTACTACAAATTTTCTTTCTGTTCATTAGGTTTAGTTTGAATTTGAAATTTCAATGTAATAGCGAGATTATTTAAGACTAGAGACTTGAATTGAGGATAGTATGTTAATGTGATTTATTTCAATAGTATTTTCCCTTTACTTCAGCTTTGAATTAATGTCAATTGAAATCGAATGAATTATGTGGGTTAAAATGAATATTAATTTAATTACTTCACGAGCTTAAGATTTGGGTCTTAAGTAGCCCTACTCAATTGCTCAGATTTCGGGGTGTGACACCTTTTGACCATGACATAAAACTAGAAAGGAATACTAATGATCAAGTATCATGGACTAAATATGCTAGTGTCATTAGCCGTCTATCCTATGGCTTAAATTGCACTAGGCTAGAAATTACATTTGTAATAAGCAAATTAAGTCAATATTTTAGTAGTTCAAGTTACATAAATTGGAATGCAAATTGTAGGGTCTTACGGTATCTAAAAAGAATATGAGATCTTAATATTCATTACCAAAGATTTTCAACTTAGTTTAAGGTTATAGTGATGCATACTAAAATTCAGGGGCAGGTGATTCCAAATTTAGTAGTGGCTTTATCTTCATTATGGTGGGTAGAACGATTTCATAAAAATAAAAAAGAATGAACTTGTATAACTCATTCCACTATAAAATCTGATTTGGTTGTTTTAATAATAGTTGCTAAGGAGGCAGAATGGATTAAAACTTTATTAGTCATTATACCCATCTAGGTAAAATCTGTTCTATTAGTACGCATCACTACAATAGCGTAGCAAAGATAGGAAGAGCTAATAACAAATCTTATAATGAAAATTTTTGACAAATTCATCTAAAGCAAGTTATGTGAGACAACTATTGAATAATTTTGTTATAACTTTAGACTGTAAGATCTAATGAGAATATCACGAATCCTTTAACCAAAAGCCTAATTAAAAATAAAAAGTCAGGAAAATATAGTGGGAGATGGGACATAAGCCCATAAAAATGAATAATTAGAAATAACAACCTAACCTAATAACTTGAGACTTTAAAAATTATGTTTAATGAGAATAATAAGTTTTCATGTGATTGTTCGTTGAAGCACATTATAAAATTATGAAGAAATCACATCTCTGAGTCCCTCTCTAAGATATAAGTAATATTATTCTTTATAATGGGATAACGTTGAGTTTATCTCCTAATGAGTTTATAACCTATAAGATAGGGTCATAATTATTGCATAAACACCGTTAATAAAAAAAATTACTTATACGAGTGTGGAAATGGAGTAGCTACCTATAAGAATTGGGCTGATTCACTAGAGTATTCGTGAAATCAGGGTATTGCATATAGTTGCAAAGTACAACCTTGAACAACCTTTAAACTCGTAACTACTGTATCTCATGTATGGTCTAGACTAAAGACATTTAGTTCAAGATCCAGTTCTAATGACCCTAGTGAATTTTAGAGGTATAATATTTTTAGTAGATTCAAACCATTTATCTTTTCATCTAGTCATCCAATCATTCATCTATTCATTAATTTTATGTGAACATGCATTTCTATATCGATCCATGAATTCATTTAACAAATTCATCCATCCATTTGTCAATCTTTCCATTAAAATTATCTATCCATCCATTCTTAGTTATTAATTAATCTGTTTATAGGATCATCCAACCATTAGATCCTTGATCCATTCATCATCCACCCATTAATGCATCCAACTGTTAGATTATTCATTCATGCACATATTAAGCATCCATCCATTCATCTAGCTATATATACATCCATTAGTTTAATTGACAATACATCCGTTAAATCGTTTATTCACCTATTCATCTTGCGATCCAACCAATAAAAGTGGTATTCTTAAGTTCATGTATCTATCGTTCATTACTTGTGATCACACACATACTAATACACATGCATCACACATGTACAATGGACATTTTTACACATGCTACACACATGTGCATGTTATACATGACATAAACACACATTTCACGGGTGTAACCACACCTATGCACCACATATGTGCACAAACCACATGTGTGCACCACGTTTTTATGCATAAGCAACCCCACACGCCACTCTCTTCTGTTTATGCGACTCTGGTCTATCAATCTGAACTGTTTATGCGACTCTGGTCTATAGATACGACTGATTTAAGGTTCTGACGGTTCGGATCATTTCCGCCTCCGATCGGGCTTTCTCTGGTCTATCCCTGATAGGAAGGTGCTTGATCTATGATCGTGATCGTGAGGTTCTCGTGTGTGTGTCTATATATATATATATATATATATATATATATATATATATATATATATATATAGAGAGAGAGAGAGAGAGAGAGAGAGAGAGAGAGAGAGAGAGATGTTTGTGTATAGTTTTAATGACTTGGAATATTTTGAAAATCATAAAATTAAATGTGGTTTTGGATAGTAAAAGAGATTTAGAAGGTAGATGTTTTAGATATCCTATATCCTAACCTTAAATCTAATAGGAACAACAAAAAATAGATTGGGCAATTGAATCCCCATGGTTGTAAAAGGAGCAATTGAGATCTTTAGACTAAAAACCCCTAATTCTAAATTAATACCATTTAGAACTCCACTAATCGAGGTGGGTGAGTGAGCACAAGAAAGAGTGCAATATACTACTTAGCAAGCAGGCTGGGTGGAGTAGTAATCAGACCAGCCAGCTGTGTGCCAATCGCTTCCTCATTGATCGAGGTGGGGTTGGTGGGCACATCAGCGTGCAATAGACCAATTACACAAGCTAGGTGAGGTGTTCAGAGAGTTGTGGTCAGCTGTAGTAAAGTGGCTCTAGTGTTCAATAAAAAAAAATCCTATCAATTATTTTGGAGAACCCTCTATGTATTCATCCACGCATTGGTTTTAATTTTCTTGCATTCTAATAAAACTATTTAAAATATTTTACCATGGTTTTATTCTTGTTTTTTAAAAGGTTAGTAGAGGTTTTATCAGTAAATTGTTAGTTCATCATATTCCATTGTTGATGATTTAGTCGTTTGGGTTAAAATCTTATAGATGTGAAGATGAATCTAATTCTAGATTTTCTCATTTATTCAAACTTTCATTGTAATAAAGATTATTTAGAATTATTATAATTTGAATTGAATAAGTTGTATTGTGGAATGGGATTGTAGTTTCTTTTTATATTTGATGTGTTGAATGATGATGATATTTATACCCTTAGAAATGGTGCTCTCTTAGGGGTGGGTTTGTCCGCTTTCCCATATTTCTTCCCTTGTTCTTTGCATCTTTCTTCTATAGGTAGTGATGGCATCTGCTGATGTAGAATATCGTTGCTTTCTTGGAGAGCTCGCATGGGCCACAGACGACCGCTCTCTCGAAAGATTTTTCAGCTCATTTAGAGAAGTTATCGAATCCAAGAATATTAGCGACCGTGAGACGGGGGGATCGAGGGGCTTTGGATTCGTCGCCTTCAGCCACTAACAGTGGATGAGAGATGCCATTGAAGGGATGAATGGACAGAACCTTGACGAGAGGAGCATTACTGTCAATGAGGCCCAGTTCAGGGGAAACGACGGTGGTAGTGGCGAAGGATTTCGTAGCAGTGGCCGCAGTAGCAGTGATGGCTATGGAGGGGGTTATAGTCGCAGTGGTGGTGGAGGTGGTGGATGGGATCGTGGCTATGGTGGGTCAAATGGAGGATCCCGTTACCATGGTGGTGGTGCTTCAGATGGCAATTGGAGGGACTAATCGTTACCAAAGTGGCGGCGATGCTCCAAATGGTTAGTGAAGGAACTAAATAGCAGAAGTGCTATTACTAGTTAGGGTTGGGTTATCTTTATCTTCCGTTAAATGGTGTGTGAAGGGGATGGGTTATCTTCTCCGGTTAGGGTTTTGATCTTTGTCCTGTTACGATATTTTATCCATGTTTATGGCTTTTGATCTCTCAAGAACTACAGTTGCTAATAGCAAACTTTTCTCTATTAAAATAAAATAAAATAAATTATACCGTTGGAATCATGAGAATGTAAGCTTAAAATATTTAATTTAGTGCCACCTATAGTACAGTATCGAGGTTGAGTATCTTTAAAAATAGAAAAAGTACCGAGGTCGAGTATGTTCGGGTGGCAGACTTGAGGTGTGACATTGGAGATAAATATATGGCCTATACACATTGGAGATAACCACGCCAATTGTTATATTTTAGAGGTAGCACGTCGACAAGCGTGCGGTCAAAATTAACCTAGGGGTAGAAATTGTCTCAAAGATATCGACTGGGTCCACGCCTTGCCCCCAACAGAAAGATTCAAAATCCTTTGCTTTCGTAGTCGTCTTCAAACAGGTGTGAGGTTCCGTTTTTTGGGCGGATTGCCTGCGAAAGCCTTTGGCATCTCCTGCGCAAGGAATCTGGGTGAGGCCCATCGTGAGGTTTGTGAGAAATCTACGCCGTCCAACCGTTTTGTGAGATTATTTTAGGCATTGAGACCAAAATTGAACGGGATCCAAGACTTAAGTGGGCCGCAAACATGATGATTGAACTTCCACAGTTGAAATATTCGTGGGGCCAAAGACGTTTCGAATCGGGATAATATTTGTTCTTTCAGTTCATCTCAGTAGGAATGACATTATGAACGGTATGGATGGCATATAAACATCACTGTGGACCCCATAGAGGTTTCAACGGTAAGAATTTCCCTACACACCTTTTGCTTTAGTGCGGCCCGCTTGAGTTTTGGATCCCATTCATTTTTGGTCGTCACGCCTAAAATGATCTCACAAAAAGTTTGGACGGCGTAGATTGTCCAATATACCAACTTTTGATCGGGCGCGGATTTCCTGCGAAAGCCTTGCGCAGGAATTTCCTGCGCTGGGAACCAAGGTCGGGCTACAGTGATTTTTTTTGATAAATCCACCCCCCCGTTCATCCGTTTTGGGAACTCATTTTAGGTCTTGAAAACAAAAATGAACCGGATCCAAGACTCAAGTGGGCCGAACAAAGGAAAAGGTGGGTAGGTAAACTACTAGCGTTGAAACCTTCCTGGGGCCCACAGTGATGTTTATATGACATCCATACCGTTCATAACGTCACTACTACTGGGATGAACTGGAAACACAAATATTATACTGATTCAAAACTCCTGTGGCTCCACAAATATTTCAACTGTGGACGTTCAATCCTCACGTTTTCGGCCCACTTGAGTCTTGGATCCGGTTCATTTTTGTTTTCAAGACCTAAAATGAGTTCCCAAAACGGATGGACGGGGTGGATTTATCAAAAAAAACATCACTGTGGCCCCACCTTGGTTCCAGCGCAGGAAATTCTTTCGCAGGAATCCGCGCCCTTGATCCATGGTCTATGTATGGTATAGACCAGAAGATGGATGGTGTGATTGCACTTTTTCACATCTGACAACTTGACGCATAGGAATAATAATAAAAAAAAAAAAAATCTCAACTTCTGCTTCATCGCCTCCATGTCATCCGAGCCTTATTCCGGTTAAATGGTTGGCTAGCAGGATTCATAAGAAATGCCAACAGCCAACCTAACACAACCCTCGTCCCTTAGTCTCAACTTGCTACTACATTAAGGTGGAAAAAAAAAAAATCAAAAGAAAGTTATGCTTGAATTTCAGTCAAAAGATTCAAAACAAGAGAAAATAGAGTCCTTGTCAAGATGAAACTCTAATTTTCGTAAGAGAGAGATTGAGATTTTTAAGGATGCGTATACCTTCAGATGGGTCTGTTGTAATATTAGCTTTTGCTTGAGCTTTACATCTCTCCACCAAGCACAAGAGGTGTATGCACCAGAAGCATAAGGCCAGCAGCGTATGAGATGAAGATTTTGACATGGACTTTCTCACCATTCCAGGAACCGGAGGTGTTCTGCAACCAGGCCTTCTCATCTCATGAAGCTATAGAACTTAAAAATCCCAAAATCCTATAAATAGATAGGTGGGATTTTCTTTTGATTAATTAAAAAAGTCGTCTCCTAATAAAAATCCTGTTGAATGGAAGTCAATAAATGACTTTGATAGATATAAAGTGATAGTATCTATATTTTTTACTCACCACTAATGCAAAGGCTAAACCCTGGTACTTGAGTTAGGAAACTTTCGTGTGTCACGATGAGCACAACAAATGCAAAGACAAAGGCCACCTCCGACTTCCCTTTTGCAAAACTTTCTTGCTACACAGCCCCACTTTTACCATGTGGAATTTCTCTGGGCCTCACCATGATTTATCTGTTAGATCCCTACCGTCCATTAATATTTTCAGATTATTCTATAGCATAGGAAAAAAAATGAGTCACATCAAATGCTCAAGTGGACCACACAACAAAAAGCATGGGATTGAATGAGTAACGTTGAAACCTTCCTACGGTCCACTGTGAGGTTTATTTGCCATCTAATCTCTTCATAAGGTCACTCAGAACTTGATGCAGGGAAAAAACATACATCATCTTGATCAGAGTCGTCTGCGGCCTTGAAAAGTTTTCAATGGCAGGTGTCCAATTCCCACTCATTCCTGTCGTGTGGCCCACTTGAGTCTTGGATCTGACTCATTTTCGACCTATTGACTAAAAGGTATGAAACAAAGTGGATGGACAGAGTGGATCTAATAAATACTTCATGATGGCCCCATGGAAGTTCCGCATTTCAACTGTTTCGGTTTTCTCTCTCTAAGCGAGCAGCGGAATTTATTGACGTGGGAAATTTATGCGGGCCATGATGATTTATTTCGGAGATCCACACCGTTCATATAATTTTTTCAGATCATTCTAGATTACAGGCTTTAAAACAAGGCTGGTCCAAAGCTCAAGTGGAACACACCATAGGAAAACAGTGGAATTGATGCTACCGTTGAAAACCTCTTGGGGCCACAGACGGCTCGGATCAAGCAGATATTTGTGTTGTACCTTCATCCAGGTATGAGTGGCCTTATGAACAGGTTAGATGTCAGATAAGCCTCACGGTTGGCCCCAGGAAGGTTTAAACCACAGTTTGTGTAATCCCCATTGCTTTCTTTGGTGTGGTCCACTTGAGCTTTGGATGTTCTTCAGTTTTGGAATCATGTTCTCGACCTATTTGGAAAAATTGATGGACGGTGTGGATGTAACACAAAGGTCATGGTGAGGGGCGGTGAAGTTTCACACGTTAGAAGTTGTGCTATGTAGCGCGAAATGTACTGGGAAGAGAGAAATTCGGGGTATTTTGTGAGCTGGAGATATAGAAAATGACGTGGGATGATGAGAAGCTCCGGCAATGAAATTTCTTGTGCTTTCAACATAGACGATCCGCAGTCAAGAGTAATCTAACCATATTCCTTTAGGCTTAGGTAAGAATACAGCATCGAATGACTTCAATAGTGTCGGCAGGACTGCTCCCTCCAGCCGTTGATTTAGTAGCTGGTGATAATGTTATCTTCTTATTTATGCATGTGGCTAACCATCCGTGTGGGTGCGTTGCGTGGCTAACAGGGTGAGTCCGTTGCATAACTAGCAAAAACAAAGCAAAAAAACAAAAAAAATGAAAAACTTGTTTATGCACTCTTCCGTAAGTCGAGTAACTTGGCTATCTTAATCAGCTGCTTGTTTTGAAACTGACTAAAGAGAGCCCACCAGGCCACGATATGATTAGGAAAGAAGAATAAAGGAGAATACTATTGGAAAAAGAAATAAAGAAGAAACACCACAGGCAAAAGAGAGCCACCAAGACCATGGAATGACTAGGACAGGGACATAAAGGATGACACGTTGTCCTTACACCGCTGGATTTTATAAAGATATGTCATCCTTTTTCTCTCCTGATCTTATCTGATGTTGGCGCCACTTTAGATGGTTTGCAAACTTTAAAAAAGAAAAAGAAAAAAGAAAGAAAAAAGAAAAAATGAGAGAGAAAGGACATCAACTTAAACCTTACAATGGTCTCCACTTTAGATGGATTGTTAACTAAAAAAAAAAATAAGACAGCAACTTAAACCGTACATTGGTCACCAAGCGGATTGCGTCCTGAGTTACTCAGTAAGCTCTTATCGTACTGAGTAAACTCAGTTGGGCCCACTGTAAATGTACGTAGTTTATCTACACCATCCATCCGCTTTTCCATACCATTTAAGGAGTTGAAACAAAAATTGAAGCCTATCCAAAATTCAGGTAGACCATACCACAAGAAACAGTGGGTATAATGATTTCCAATGTTGAAGCCTTTCCAGCGCCTGCAGTGATGTTTATTTGTCATCCAACCTATTCACAAGATCACACAGACATTGATGAAGGCAAAAAACAAATATCAGCTTGATACGAAACTTCCACAGCCCCAAGAATTTTTCAATGGTACAGACTCAATTCACATTGTTTCCTGTGGTGTGGTCCAATTAAGACTTTTATATGCTTCTTTTTTTTGTCTCAAGCCATAAAATTATCTTTTAAAATGAATGAACGGAGTGGATGAAATACATAAATCACGGTGGACCCCACAGTGTTTATTCAGTACCCTTAGCGTACTGAGTTACTCAGTACGCAATCCGCTTCCATGGATTGTAAACTTTAAAAAATAATAAATCGGTGGATATTTATCGGATGGTTAAGATAATGACGTCCACTTGAAAGGCTCCTAGGGCCTACAGTAATTATTGGTTGTCATTCGACTCTTCGTAAGGTCACGCACGCTCGCTGAAGGAAACGGATTTACTGCGCTGGGAATCTAGGTGGGGCCCACTTGATGTTTCTAAGAAATCCACGCTGTCCATCCGTTTTGTGAGCTCATTTTACGAGGTGCGACAAAAAATGAACCGAATCAAAGACTCAAGTGGGCCGCACTAAAAGAAAAGGTGAGCAGGAAAATTTCTACGGTTGAAACCTCCCTGAGGTCCAAAATGATGTTAATATGCCATCCATACCGTTCATAATGTCATTCCTATTGGGATGAACTGAAAACACAAATACTAACCTGATTCAAGACTTCTGTGGCCCCACGAATATTTCTACTGTGGACGTTCAATCCTTACTTTTTCAGCCCCCTTGAATCGTGGATTCAGTTCATTTTTTTGGGTTAACGTCCTAAAATGAGCTCACAAAATGAATGGATGGCGTGGATTTCTCAGAAACATCACGGTGAGCCCCATCTAGATTCCTAGTGCAGGAACTCCCTGCAAAAGACTTTAGCAGCGAAACACAAATATCAGCTTGATCTAAAATTCTGTGTCCTAAGAAGTTTCCAGGACAAGCGTTCAAATTCCACTATTTCCTGTGGTGTAGTTCATTTGAGTTTTGGATATACTTTGTTTTTTTTTTTTTTTGGTTAGTCATGCAAAGCACCCACCCTGTTTTCTGCCAACGCACTCACACGGTTCATCACACACTCACAAGGTTAGTCATGCAAAGCACCCACCCTGTTTTCTGCCAACGCACTCACACGGTTCATCACACACTCACAAGGTTAATCACACGATGCACCCACCCACCGGTGGGGTTAGTGTCTCCTTAGCATTTCAAACCTGAGATATGCTGTTGAAACGCTTAGGCGTCTCCAACTGGGCTAGCAAGCGAGACACAGCTTTGGATATGCTTTAATTTCAGGTTGAGTTGCTACAATGAGATGGCAAAACTGATGAACGGTGTGGATAAAACACATACAACACGGTAGGCCCCACAAAGTCCTAACACCATGTAGCAAGGGAGTGTTGGGTCACCATGCAATCCGCCTTGGAGCACGCAGGGCGTACCATCTACACACCATCACATGTGCCATCGTGAGTGGTACATGGGCGCGGACACTACAAGAAAAAAGGCCTTCAGCCTCAATTCAAACTTGTGGCTAAAAATGTTTAAAACTGAAGCTAAAGCTAAAAATGTTTTGCTTCAATTTGTCTCAGTTATCTAAATTCAGGCTTCAACCCCCGTGGTTAAAGGCTTTAGCCTCACTTTTAGCAACTGAGGCGAAAAAGACTTTTATAACCAGAACTGTTTTAGCTTCGGTTGCATCTAAATGAGGCTAAATAAGTTTTTAGCCTCCATTGTTTCCAATTGAGACTAAATCCAAATTTCAGCGTCAATTGCCTTCAACCGAAGCTAAATCTTTTTTTAACCTCAATTCCCAACAATTGAGGCTAAAACCTTTAGCCACAAGAGTTGTAACCTCAATTTAGGTAACTGCAAGAAAACTGAGGCTAAAGACAAATTTAATCTCTCTTGACATTAACCGAGGCTAAATTCAGTTTATCACCTCGGTTCTCAACAACCAAGGCTAAATTCAGTTTATCACCTTGGTTCTCAACAACCGAGACTAAATCCAAGTCTCAGTTTCTGTCAACTGAGGCTAACAATATATTTTAGCCTTTATTACAAATTGTGGCTAAAATGTTTAATTTTTTAAAATATTTATTTAAATAATCATTCATTCTGCTGTACTCATTCATCAAGACATAAAACACAATACCAACAAAATAGTTAACCATCTATTTAAAGTTTTCAAACCAAGCTACATAAAACTGTTACACAGCATTAGCCATAACTTCATTGTTGGTCTCTGCCTGGATCCTGATTAATGCAATCCAAGATAAACTCACATATCACAACTTCTCATTGAACTCCTGGGGGTGAAGGACCAATTAGGTAGCTGATACTCCACCTGTCGCTGAAGTATTTCATGGCCTGAGAAGTTATCATTTCAGCGTCAGAAAAAAGTAGCGTTCCTTTCAGTTGACTTGTTAAAGCACAGCTAAATTAGTGAGTGAATCAAGACAGGGATTTTTCAAAGAAGCAGTTGGTGTGCCTACCGGCCTAATATGAACATGACTTACAGGATACTGAATGTTGTCATCATCCAAACAAATCGGTCCATAGTTTACTGAACCAAGTTGGGCCACAGTGATGTTTTAGGATAAATCCAACCGTCCATCCGTTTTGGGAGCTCATTTTATAACATGAGAACAAAAATGAACCGGATACAAGACTCAAGTGGGCCGAAAACGTGAGGATTGAACTTCCACTGTTGAAATATTTGTGGAGCCACAGGAGCTTCGAATCAGGATAATATTTGTGTTTCCAGTTCATCCCAATAGTAGTGACGTTATGAACAGTATGGATGTCATATAAACATCACTATGGACCAGGGAGGTTTCAACGGTAGTAATTTCCCTACCCACCTTTTCCTTTAGTGAGGCCCACTTAAGTCTTGGATCCGGATCATTTTTGTTCTCATGTCCTAAAATGAGCTCCCAATAAAGGATGGATGGGGTGGATTTATCAAAAAAACATCAATGTGGGCCCCACCTTGGTTCCCAGCGCAGGAACTTCCTGCGCAAGGCTTTTCACAGGAAATCCGCGCCCGTGGTACATCATAGCTGTCCATCAGGTGGTTTCGTTCCTTCAAGATCATACCTCAATCACGTTGGTCCACTGATCAGGTGGCCACGATGTTACAACATGTTGACAAATTAGAGAATCTAAGCCTGTGGCTCCTTTCTAGCACAGATGTCAACGAAGCAAGATCAAACACCACCTCTCTCGTAGGATGATCGGTCCAACTACCCTCTCTCTCTCTCTCTCTCTCTCTCTCTCAGGATAATCGATAAAAATGCATGGACCGATCGAGCACAATAACTCGATCTACTTTGATTTCTCAAGGGGCACTCGAAGAACACGAGCAAAGAGAAAAAATAGTATTATTGATGAATGAATCCTCAAACATGAAAATAAAAGAGTTTTTATACTTTAGACATCAACCATAAATCCTAATAACAAGAATAGAAAGAATCCTACGCAGAAACGAAAGTTTAAAATCAAAATAGCAAGTTTCGCATGAGAATTTGTGCGTCTCACAATCAGTTGGACGTGACTAAAGCAGTCTAGAGAGTTTGAGCTATTGGCGAAGGAGCTCGCAACGTCGAGAGAAGCCAACAAGGTTGCTGACGGTTTGGCTAAAATGAGCAGCAGATAGCAACGTTGCTCTTTCTTTTCTTCGGTTAGGGAGCTTCCAGATTTTATTAGAGGCAATATAGTTTTAGACAAAGTGGGGTTGGGCTCCATTAGAAGGGATAAAGGCTTCCTTTAGGCCGTTTTCCCCCTAGGTTGGGCCTTAGGGAGTTCACGATAGGTAGCCTTCGGGAATTTTATTCCCAGGAACTACCTGAATCTATATGCTCTATATATTTCCCTGATGGCTCAATAATATCTCTTCTTCTTCTTCTAAAAAAAAAAAAAAGCTATTGGCAAAGGAAATCCAGCCGGTCGGGACGACGGGTCTAGGTCGATCGTTAATCATCACGACCGGTCGAGCGATCGGTTGGCAAAGGGTCTGGACAGTCAAGAGAGTTGGACTGCCCAGCGCTGGAAATTCTACCAGTCCCCAGACCAGCCGAGACCAATCTGGACAACAAGCGACCGATCAAATGACTAGTCAGCAAGGGTTGTTTCTTCAACAGCAATTTTGATTTGGCCCCTTCGATGCGGCCTTCCATTGATCCTTCCACTAGTCCATCTTTATCATGTAGAGGTTAGCTACACCCTCTACATCAGTCTCCCGTCCTTAAAAAGAACTCGACCTCGAGTTCGCATTATCTTCTGGCTTATGGTACTCATACAGGCCAGTGACGTTGAATGTCCGGGAGATCTCAAATTCCTCTAAAAGATCAACAACATAAGCATTGTCATTGATCTTTCAGAGGATTGGCACGGGCCCGATATTCTTGTGCTTGAGCTTGTTATATGTGCCGATAGGAAAGCGCTCCTTGCGCAAGTGAACCATGACTTGATCTCCCACCTCGAAGGTCTTAACACGACGATGTTTATCCGCATCTTCTTTGTACTTGTTGTTGACTCACATAGTGTATTCCAAACTTCAGCGTAAATTTTCGCTATTCTTTCTGTGATGTTCTCAGCTGCTATGCTCCGTCTCGGAACCTTGGGCAATGAGACTAAGTCGAGCGTGTGATGAAGGGTTCGCCCATAGACAATCTGTAATGGCAACTTCCCGATTGATCGGTTCACCATGTTGTTGAAGGTGAACTCAGCTTGAGATAGGGATAAGTCTCTGCTTCAGCTTGTCTCCTGGGATGCATCGTATTAAGTTTTCTAAGGTTTGATTCACCACTTCAGTTTGCCCATCCGTCTGGGATGATATGCACTGCTAAACAAAAGTTGCGTGTCGAATTGACTGCACAAAGTTCGATAGAAGTGGCTGACAAACTTTGTATCACGGTTTGACGTTATGGTCTACGGAATACCATGGAGCCTCACTACTTCCCTGAAAAATAAGTTCACCACACTTGTAGCATCGTACGTTTTTCGACATTGAATGAAATGTACCATTTTAGAAAATCGATCTACCATCACGAATGCAGAATTCATGCCTCGTTATGTTCGTGGGAGACCTAAAACAAAATATATTGAAATGTCTTCCCAAGGACCATCCGGCACAAGTAGAGGAGTGTAGATCCCAATGTTTTGTTAATGACCCTTTGACACATGGCAAGTATGACAACGCTGCACCATCCTTCCAGCATCCCGGACTTGATGAGGCCAGTAAAACCCTCTTCCACCATAGCTTTCATCTTGTCTCGATCCAAATGGCCTCCAAGACCACCACCATGAAGCTTTAGGATGATCTTATCCCACAGCGAACCTTGCGGAATACACAAACGGTTCCCGTAGAATAGATAGTCATCCTAACTATGAAAATCACTGGGGTGGCCTTCTTTACAACGTGACCATACATCCCTAAACTCATCATCCTTAGCATATAACTCCTTAAGGCGTTCAAAACCAATGACCTCAGTGCTCAATGTAATGAGGAGATCGGCTCGATGACTAAGGGCGTCAGTGACCGTATTTTTCTGCCCGAACTTGTGCTTCAACAGAAATGTGAATTCCTGCAAAAAGGAAATCCACCGAGCATGCATACGACTAATGTTAGTCTAATTATTAAGAAATTTAAGAGCTTGGTGGTCCGTGTACAATACGAACTCCCTTTGGATAAGGTAGTGACGCCAATGCCGCAATGCTTGCACCACTGCATAAAACTCAATCTCATAGGCAGACCATTTCTTCCTCATCACTCAACTTTTCACTATAGAAGGCAATGGGCTTGCCTTCCTGAGATAATATGGTGTCAACCCCAACATACGATGCATCACAATGTACCTCGAAAACCTTCTTGAAGTTGGGTAACACAAGAACCGGAGCGGACGAAAGTTTATGCTTGATCTCAGTGAAGCTTTAGTCCACTTCGTTAGTCCAATGAAAATGACCATTTTTCATGTAGTCTGTGATAGGTGCGACGACCGTACTGAAGTTCTTGACAAAGCGACGATCAAAGGTGGCCAACTCATGAAAGCTCCGAACTTCATGGATGTTAGTCAGGGTAGGCCAAGTATGACTCGCACCTTGTCTTCATCTACTCGGATGCCCGGGACGATACAATGAATCCCAAGAAGAGCAAATGATCTATCCAAAAATCGCATTTCTTCATATTCAAATACAACTTGTTCCCACGGAGCACTCGAAGTACTTCTCTGAGATGCTTCATATGGGTTTATTCATCTTGGCTATAGATGATGATGTCATCGAACTACACTACAACAAAGAGGCCAATAAATGGCTTCAATACTTGGTTCATGAGCCGTATGAAGGTGGTCGGGGCATTCGACAACCCAAATGGCATTACCATCCACTCATATAGCCCCTCCTTAGTCTTCAAAGCTGTCTTCCATTCGTCCTCAAGGCGGACACGAATTTGATGATACCCACAATGTAAATCCATCTTGGAAAACACTTTCGACCCTTCAATCATGTCTAACATGTCGTCCAGTCAATGGATTGGAAACCGGTACTTTATGGTAATCTTGTTTATCGCCCGACTGTCCACGCACATTCGCTAACTCCCGTTCTTATTGGGAGTCAAAAGAGATGGACCGACAAAAGGACTCATGATCTCCCTCAACATTCCCTTCTTCAGTAACTTCTCGACTTGGCCTTGGAGGATTTCACTCTCCTTAGGGCTCAACTGATAGTACGGTTGGTTGGGTAGGCTTGCCCTAGGGATGAAATCAATATTATATTGGATGTCCCTCATCGGGGGCAACCCTTGGGGAAGTTCTTTGGGCCAATTCTCATGAAACTCATCGAGTAAAGGACGAAGTCTCGAGGGTATGACATGATTCCCAAAGTCTCCTCCCTTCACAACTATGGCATATATTTTGCCCAACTCCTTAGCTTCTTCTACAAACTCTCGTATGGTAAGGAGAGAGTTCTTCTCCACTACGGAAGTCTTGGGGCCGCCCTCTAGTGCCATAGGAGAGAGGATCTGTTTCCTCCCATCCTTAACGAACATGTACGTGTTGTCATGCCCATGATGGGTCGCATCTTGGTCCGATTGCCACAACCATCTAAGTAATAGATGACACGCTTCCATATCAATCACATCACATAACACCTAATCCTTGTAGCTCCTATTGATAGAAAATGAAACCAAACACTGCTCAGTTACCTTAGTGTCGCTAACCTTCTTGATCCAGTCAATGGAATACGGCATTAGGTGTTTCGTGGTCGGTAACCGGAGCTTGTCCACCATCACCTTGGACACTATGTTCTTGCTAGTTCCGGTATGTAGACACCCCACCTCAGGCTAACAAGCTAACTAAACATTAGACGACTAGGATGGATAGCGATCCGCACCTCATCAAGCCCAAACCTTGATCCATACCCCAACTTAGCCCCAAAACCCTAGAAATGGACCAAGTCAACCCACTAAGTCAACCCGTTGAGTCAACTCACCCGGTCGGCCAAGTCAGTCCCCACAACCCAGTTAACTCACCTAGTCAAGCCCACACCTAAACCATAGCCCAAGCCCAATCTAAGCCCAAATAGAGCGTGTGGGGAGAGAATATTTCAAACTAAACCAAGTAAGCAGCCTCTCGCGCATGTGGGAGAACTCCCTGCCAGACCTGAGTTCCAGCTAGGGAGGTGGGTGCCCATCTGGTGCGTGCCACCCACGTGACACCTTTGCCACCTCCGAGATAGTCTCGTGAGGCCCTCGTTTCTACCCTCTTGGATCACCCTGCAGGTACGTGTGAGAAAGATCACATCCGGAGCTACCCATCCCCCTTTGCACTATTTCTTGTGGAAGCATGGCATGCTTGAAGACAATGAAGCCCTCCTCTTGAGTCGGAAGAATGAGATTTAATGGAGTGTTCCTCCTTATGAAGAGAGGAGAGAGTGCAGCTCGGGGGGTCATTGGGCGACCGAAATTCGCCCCGGATGATAGCTTGGTCACTAGACAGTTTTAGAGATGGTTAGGCGACGGATAGAATGTTGATCGGACGCCTGGAGCCCTGATCAGGACCTAACCAGGTTCGATCGGGTGACTGAAATTTGGTGATTTTTTCTCATAACTCTCTAGGCAGTTTTACCTTTTATCAGGCACCCAACAATGTCTGGTCGGGCGCTCGACGGGCACACGGACTACGAAACGCAGTTTCCTGTTTTAGCTCTATCTCTCGCGAAGTGTTATATAAAAACTTGCTAATCGAGATTAGGGTATCCAAATAGGTGTTCTACACGTCTAAGGTAAGAGAGAGAGAAAAAAAAGAGGAAGAGAAGAAGAGAGAAAGAGAAGAAGATCGTTGAAAAGAGGTTTTTGCTTGTGACGCTTCATCCATGCAACAAACGGCATCTCGGTTTCTCCTCCATCCTCGGATTTGGTGAGATCTCTTAATTTTCAATTCTCTTTGATTGTTATCCACCTTTGTGAGTAAAGATTGATTAGATCCAAGCGGGTTATGCTTGTGATTGTTGTTTAATAGCCTTTTACATAGTGGATTTGTTATCTGGATGAGGTCCCAAGGTTTTTACCTCCGTTTGAGGGTTTTCCACATAAAAAATTTTTTGTGTTCGTGTGATTGATTGTTGATTGTGTTTCCGCATTATCAGATCCCATAATTCACCATGGTTGGGGTGCGAGATCTAGAAGTCTTGTGCACTGCCCCCAAGAGAGATTCAGGTGATTGTTTGTCATCATTCATTTACAAGCCACTGACCAGATGGCTAGGACCGTCTGATGGAGGAAATGTTGCAACATGATCATGTGGCCCAGCCGAATGAAGGGGAACCCAAGTTTGGGCTCTCTAGACAATATGATGAATTAATGAAACAATGAGCTAAGGCAGAGCAAGATCAGCAATGCAGCCCACCTGATGAGGCAACCAGCTCATGGCCTGCCCACCTGATGAATGACCCAGATTCCATTCGCACATGCTAGATCAGAACATGTGTACTTGAACAAATTTCCCTCTCTCTCTCTCTCTCTCTCAATGGGACAATCTTTCATCCCATCACAGCCCTTGATTTGCAAAATGAAAATCAACCATCCATTTATTCTTCTCTGAATTTTCCAACAATGCTCCTTCATATCACTCGATGCTGCATGATTGGGTGAGCATATAGTCGTCCACAAACTAAGAACAGACTAAATTAATAAATGCAAACCATGTCTCAAATACCAACAACCAAATTGCTTGGCGCCTACGTATAAGATGATCTGGCCAAAAAATCTGGCTGGACAGCCTATCAGGTGGACCTAACTTGTATGTTAAATACAGCTTGTCGGTCGTTTTCTTTAAACTGTCCATTTAATCTTTCTGGGTACGAGGGTGGCCTACCTGATGAGTGGACAGGCCACATTTTCAGGCCAGGGAAGTTTGTGATGAGACTCGCCTCATGAATGGTGTGAATATTGCATTAGCGCCGCCATTGGCATGGATATACAATTTTGTGCTTCTCACAATCTGAAAAACTACTGAGAATCCATTACCAAATTGGACAGTTCTGAAACAACCCCGTGCTTCTAATCTTCGAATGGTTGTTTCGGAATAAAACACAAGCAAAACAGTAAGAGTGCCGTGAGAGTGGGGATAGCAGTGGGAGAATGCTATTCCTGACTTTAGGTGGTTCTCGTGTTCTCTCTAGTTTCGTGTACTTCTAGTGATGGGTTTGCTAATCTCCTTTATAAAGACTCTGATCCCCATCCTAATTGTCAGATCAACAGTCCTAACCATTTTACAAAATAAGTAACATTAATAATAGTAGTACTAATACAATTAAATGATTTTAGAAGTTTGATTAAAAAAGCGGATGTGGGATTACTAGGATCTCCATCATGAACAGCTAGGTTCAAGAGGGCCTCATGGCCATTGATCCAACATCCACAACAAAGAAATTTCCTCATTAACAAGCTAAGTTGGGAATTCTTGAGTTCCACTTTCCATCTTGAAAGGCTATGTTTAACTTAGTAGAAGTTGTTAATGGATTGCTAATCCTTACTTCCCTATTTCAAGATTTCAGCATTTTACAGGATATATGAAGTTAAAGGTGCATGTAAATGATAGCCATGTTTGTAGGATGGATATTTCAAGAGCCCCATATTGGTAGTTTAAAATGCATGTGTGCCCCACGTAGTTAATTAAGGTCGCACCTGGATGCACCCCAAATCAGCTTCCTGGAAGATTACTCCATTAGAAAGGATGCACTTTTGATCAGTCGTGCATTTTAGGGCGGCAACGATTTCAGGAACTGCCATGCATGCCTAGGATCCCCTTTCGCCCACAACACAATATCAAGGACATTAAAGGTTTTGACTTGAAATGTCTTGGATTTTTAAGGTTATGTTTGGATGTATCCCAAATCAGCATCCTGGAAAATAATTCATTAGAAAGGATGCTCTTTTGATCAGTCATGCATTTTGGGGCAGCAGGGATTTCAGGAGCCACAATGCCAGGATGCCTTTTTCGCCACAATGCAATATCTAGGACAGTAAAGGTTCAACATGAAACGTCTTGATTATTTGAGGTGCGTTTTGATGTACCCAAAATCAGCATCCTAGAAGATAATTAGCAAGGATGTGCTTCTGGTAAGTTGCCCAGCCTGGGACTGTGGGGATTTCTGGAACTGCAATGTGACACAGGGAGAACGTGGCAAGGTCGATCACCATCTCCCTCACCGGATAACTACCTTGAATCCATAAGGCCTTGGGACTCTTCAACCAGACTTCCTCGAGATCCATGAGGTAAAAAGTTATGCTAGGAATATTTCCTAAGAAATTCGTAAATAATTGATTGATGATAAAAACATAATTACAATGCTTTAAATAAGAAACTAAACTCTAGGATGAAGTTTTAGAGTTAAACTCCAACTCATAAAAGTAACTTGCTATAAATATAAGCTTACTATTATAAACGGCTTCTATTCCTACTAGCTAACTTCATGGTTTTCGGCGAAAAATTATAAGTTTGCAATGGCCTAACCTCATTATTCTCCTAATTTTTCTAAGCCCTTTTTATGTTGGGCACAAGATGGGTGCACTGTGTCATGCCCCGAAATCCGGACTCAGAGTGTGCACCCTCCCGAGTCAAGCTGGTTAACGAGCCAGAAATTTTGGAGAAGTCTTTGATGAATCTCGGTAATATCCAGCCAGACCAAGGAAACTTCGGATTTCCGACACATTAGTGGGTTGTTCCCATTTGACTACTGCTCAATCTTTGTTGGGTCCACTGCTACTACTTCTCTGGAGATAACATGGCCGAGGAATTGAATTATTTTATCTGCCCAGAATTCACACTTCGAAAATTTTGCATAAAGTTGGTTATCCTTCAGAACCTGCAACGATGTCTTCAAATGCATCTCATGCTCCCTACTAGTCTTCGAGTAAATTAATATATCATCGATAAATACGATAACGAACTGATCCAAATATGGCTGGAATATTCTGTTCATCAAATCCATAAACACGGCTAGGGCATTGGTTAACCCAAAAGGCATAACAAAAAATTCATAATGCCCATATCGTGTTCAGAACACCGTCTTGTATATATCTGCTTCCTTGATTCGTAGCTGATGATACCCTGACCTTAAATCGATTTTAGAGAAATAGCAAGCACCCTTCAACTGATCGAATAAATCATCGATACAAGGTAATGGGTATTTATTGTTGATGGTCACCTCATTCAGCCGACGGTAGTCAATACATAACCGCATACTACCATCCTTCTTCTTTACAAAAATTACTAGCGCACCCCACGGGAATGTGCTAGGTCTTATGAAACCTTGTTTTGTTAATTCACCTAGCTGATCTTTC